>AFRD01000066.1:0-104542 GCA_000222875.2 Periglandula ipomoeae IasaF13
TCGTGCTGGGCGGACTACTGGCGACGGCTGATGCACGTCGCAGCTATGAGGTGCAGAGAGCCTTGGGAATCGCCTTGTTCAGCGACTCCATCGACACATTTGTCTTGATCTTCGTCGTCGCGTGCTCATGGAACCGTAGAAACCCGGTACCAGAGATCGTCTCCGTCGCTTTGCTGGCTATCCTTGAGCATCTCACTCTGTGGAGTTTCGGGGACGATGACGATGACGGACCCAGTCCTTCATATCAGGCTGTTGTCCAGGTTGACAGGCTCGAGGACAAGAGGTTGAGACTCGGCATGTGGCTGGAAGATCTCAAGCGAGCTGAAGAGATCGAGCAGCAGAGTCGTCTGTCGCCCAAACCCGAGACTTCCTAGACATATGGAGAAATACGCTCATCTAATCAGGCCGCGGAGATCACCGCATTCGGCCACGAGCCAAGCGGATGGCCATATCAGGAACCTCATGTTACCGTCCTCTCTCGATTCACCGACGAAAAAGTAAGACAGTTCATGAAGTAGCCGAACAAGACCCATGACGCATCCACATATATGTCTGTGCCACATACGAGGACATCATGTCAAGTCTGTACTCCGTATCACCCAAATTGCTTTGATGAGCAATATCGACAGAAGCAGGACGGACCGCATACTGGTCCCCCTCAGTCACACAGATTCTGGCAAAATGACCCGAACATCCTTGGTATTGGCACACTGACCCTTACCGGTGGCCGAGTGATACAGCGGAATGAATCGCTCCTGTGCCCCATCATGCCCGCGATAACCTCTTCTACCGTCAATAGCACAGCGTTCTCACCTGAGCTAATTCTAGCAGGGTCGGTCGCTCAACTTTTCTGTGTGACAATACATGATTACTTTGTCCCAAGACATGAGCAGTTCACGGGCGGCCCCCCGTCGAATATACAGCGACGATCTTCAATGAGTAGTCAGACCTTGGAACAGGTCAGTAATTGGGAACTGTGAACATAAGTCAACCACATGGCAATGACTGGGACCATCGAATAAGCGTCACATTTGGCGTGACGGAGTTTTGGTTGGCAGATAAGCGACTGAGACCTGATCACAACTCAATTGTTGTGAGCTCCAGAATAGAATCAGTTATTGCACACTGTTGAACCTGTACATCATGCGTGGCTCCCAATTACCACTGCCGAACTTGTTTGCATTATTGTATGTTCAGCAAAAGATCGCATGACCGAATGCTCCAGTTATCAGCCACATGCTTGACTCGCGTAATCCTTCAGATGTTTCTCACCGCGAAGAGGGAAACCTCGGCCTTGACAAGCATGACCACTCGAGAGCCATTTCGAAGAATGCTGCCTTTTGCAAAGACGAAAATCAAGACGGGCGAAATCATTGTCTTGGAGTAATCTCGGCCAAAAGGCAGGCACAGTTGGGGGTAATTCATGGACCAGGTTGTGGATATACTAGCCCGTAGGGACCAGGGTGATTCCGCAAGCCACGATGGGAAGCCCGCGCTAGTTTGGCTAGCTATCGGTCGCTAGCCATTCCCATTAGGCAGAACAATAGCAGCGCTTCCCATGACGCTAGCACATTGTTGATCTTAATATCAAGCCCGTGGACCATTATGGACAGGGGCTGTTAGGCACAGCGATGAATTCCCACGTCCATCGCATTGGACATGCGAGTGAAGCATGTTGCCAAACCAAAGAGGTCAGAATAGTGTACAGTACCGCCCATACAGTGTAAGTGTGGTCGATTGAAACTAGTCTTGACCTTTCATCAGATTGAATCGACCTTTTTCTGTCAGTTCGGAGTCAAAGGCGCTCGAATGAGCAGCGTCAAATCTAGCCAGGAGCCTGGCTCGGTTGCAGCCTCGGGAGAGCGACTGCCAGCAAAATCTCCGTTCTTAGGCTCGGGAAATGGCAACTAGGAAGTGAACTAGGTCCTCATCAGAGAGCTGCTTTCGAGTGCTGATGGTGCGCCATCACTTCCGGTGCGCTTGCATCATCCCCAGATTGTTTTTGCCTGAATGAACAGAGTAAAGATGTGTAAGCCCTAAGAAAATAAAGTTCGCCGCGCCAAAGAACCACACAGACAATTCATGTGGATTTGAGCAGCCGGAACTCCAGGAAAGCATGGTCGTCTATGTACAATCAACGCCCTTGCAGCTGCGTGGCCGATCTCGCTCCCTCATCTAAGGGAACCCGCATGGCTTTCCCTTCCTTTGGGAACGGTAACAACTGACAGAATTGCAGTCTGCAAGGGAGCCGAGACCAACTGGCAGGAGGATGCCATGTCTTTGATCGGAAAAACTTTGCCTCGTGGTAGCATTATGTTGTGTCTGTGCACCGGCAAGGGCCGCATGGGTAAAGGGCCCCCAAAACCCGCCCTCTCAAAGCTCGAAAAGAACCTCCATCCCTCGTTTGTATGTGTGTACTTGCCAATCGATCAAGCCGGGGTCGTTGTTTGGTTTGCCAACCCATCGTAATGGTAACGATACCATCGTCGTATCCACCAGTCGGCCCAACAGAATGGACATATGTACCTGACTCTGGGTTGGAGAGTCGCGACCGTGACAAGCTGCCGGTAATTATTATTCCAGTTGGTTCATTTAAATCTACCCACAACACTCCACTCAGATTGGAACGCCCACCCATGATGCCTCGCGAACCCGCGGATCTGGTGCGATACAAGACACTGAGGGGCAATCCATGACCTTGTTCTTAGAGTCATGGCCTGGATAAGTGCCTGGGCAATAGGGTCTCTGAATATCCAGGTGCCAGCCCAATACCGCGAATGCCATTGCGAAAGGACTACTGGGTTACTGATCCTACTCGAGTGATTGAGCAATTACAGTAAGATTTGCCACTGTCGTTTACTTTTTCTGCTGTAAAAAATTGATGAAGTTTGTTTCTTTTTCGGTTTGGCTGTGTTGTGAGTAATCTCGACCACCTGAATGTGGTAAGTGAGACATCTACATAGACCTTTCCACAGGTTGCGATGGCAGACTGATAATAATCTCTGGCATCTGGCCGTCGTGTGAGAATCAACAGGAGAAACCTCTCTGGCGCAAATGCGCCAGACACTGCATCATGCATCATAATTTCGTCAGAAGTATTATGGAGACAGCTTGAACCTCAAGCTTGTTGCAGCTCTATAGGACACAACAGTCGTCTGGTGACCTGTTCAGGTTGAGCAGATTTGAAGTGACTCGTAATTAATTGCCTGCAACCCTCCCGTCATTAGCGGCGGGCTCAGATAATGGACTATGGCGAAAGAAGTTTAACAGGAAGGGGCGTGGAGTGGTACCCAGCTGTTAGTCCTCCCGGAGCCGCTCCGTGCTTCTCCACCCCGGCAGTTGGCAGCCCAGAACAACAGCGAAGAAAGGTCGACAAGGTATGGCGCTGGCGCTGGCGGGCGACCTGACTGGTATTGGCGTTCTGTACTTGAACTCTTGGATTACTTTGTGAAGGGTTTACAGCAGTATGAGCAATTTGATAGCGCAGTAAAGATGCTTGCTTTTTCCCCTTTGGCCCGGCCCCAGACATGACAGTTCGAAGGTCGAATCAAAACGCGAGGCCGGAACTTTCTCACTGGATGGCAGAAGAAAGCATCAACTCGGCACATCACTGTGGTGTGACAGCATAACGGCTGACCTTTGTTGGATCCCAAATGGCATCAAACAACGACCTGCACGGTGAAGGAGTGGTCCTGTGCTTGTTCTCGTAACCGCAGCACCGGGAGACACGTGTTTGAGGCAAGATGCAGCCAGCCATCGAACTCAGGCCAAAGAAGGCACGATGTAGTCCGTGCTGTGCATTTGTGAGATATGATGGCCGGCTGAGATGAAGTAGTCAGGCTCTACATATTAGTGGTGGTGTGCTGTCGCTTGTTATTGGCTCCAGAGGGATTTTTTCTTGAACGTTTATTGCCGGCCCCAGTATGATGTTTCGAAATCCGATCTGCTCTCTCGCGCCTGTGATCGCTGATATCCTCGGTCTCGTCACAGACAGACCACGGCCGTCCTATGGTTGTGCTGAGCTTCCTATCTTTGTTGACTGTATTTCGCCCTATACCACTGGCTGCCCCGGCACACTTGATACCCTTCGTCCTCCCTGTGGGATGACTTTTGGTTCGAGCCGGACCAAGTATATTCGAACCGTGAACCTGGGTCTCACCCTGGTCACAAAGTCACAAGCTATTATAGGCTCGTCACATCACACATGGATACCGATCAGGGACAGAGAAGACTGGGGAACGAGATTGGATGACGAGCGAGATGGGTGTGCTGCCCCTCTGTTTTCTCCCCCGTCTCGACTCATGGTATCTCAACGCCTTGCAGCGAGCAAACAGCTCGACGTGTCAATCAGTGCAAAAAGAAAGTAAAACGAGGAAAAAAAGAAAGACGGCAACGCAAGCAGACGGGCGCGCGAATGGATTTGAATCGGCCGAAATGGCGAGCAAGCCACCAGGAGCAAAAGGCACGTTGCCCTCGCAAGCGCAGTCTTGGACTTGATCTTGTCCGAGTCTTGGTTGTTTTCTTTGCAACGGTCTGTGTGCCTGCAGCCAGTTGTACATACATCCAAGTAATTTTCCGATCGGGAAGGAAGCTGGCAGTGTCAACAGACGCGCACGACAGGTGCAACAGCTGCACGCACTGTCGGCATAACTTCCGCACCACCAGCCATTGGCTGGCCGCTCGATCCACGACGGTCAACCACACATGACAATCAAAATCTTGCTCGATTTCGTGCCTTCGCGATGCTCATGTCCTCCTCCACGTCCCCTGGCCCTGGCCCTGGCCCTCCAAGCTTTGCTCAGGCTTAGCTTCCCGTGAGGGCCCTGACACGCTACAGTCCAGTCCCGCCAGGTCTAGTTCAGCTGAAGTCAAACGCCAGCCAACCGACCTCCGCACGAAGGACCCGCTTCTGCGCTCTACGCAAATCAGACTCTCCATCTCCGGCACTCTGTCACGCCTCTAAGAGACTGGAGTCACAAGTGAAAGTGGCCGCTGGGCGCGTGGCGCCTATTCATGCGGGACCTGACCGAGTCCAAAAGCCTTGCCAACAGGAAGGGGATGGCATTCCCCAGCGTTCGTGTCGCCGTTGGAATTTCTCGCTTGTTGGCTTTGGGTCTACAACAAGAGATTCTCGTTACATCCAAGCGAGGGACAATGCCAACAGACAAAAAGCAACTGTTCTTTTGAGCTGTCATCTCGAGCATCTCTGTTGGTGTGCGCCTCTTTGCGCGCTGCAAGATGGACTCGTGTCTTGGCTGCCACACAACCTGATCGGGATCTACGCTGGCATTCTCCACATCTGGCAATTGCTCCAAAAGCCCTGCGTCCTGGTCAAGCTGTGGCCAAAGCAATATGTGGGCGAAAAGATAATGATACGACCGCTTGGCTTGGATACCCCGGCTGCTTGGCCTGGGTGTGCAAGGACTGTCTTGCCCGCCTAGGTCACTGGCGCGCTTCCAACGGCTGCCTTTCTTTTTTTCATGGCTTTTTCGCAAAAGCATTTCCTCATGGAATAATAATCGTGTGGATCGGCAAATACTGTCGCTCGGTCGATACCTGCCAAAGCCATACTCAGTCAACATCCATTTCCATCCCTGCAAGTTTCTTTCCTCTTACTAGACCGTACCCTCTTCGTCATCTATGGTTCATCCTGGCACTCTTCCAGGGTCGACTGGGTGGCTCGATGGCAGTGAAGGCCTCGAATATTTATCCCACCCAGTCCCCCTCATCTTGCATAGGCTTCTGTTCATAATCCAGAGTGTCTCGACTCCAACACTTTACATCCGCCTCTCGAACTGGCGGGTCTGGCATCGACAAATCCATCCACGAGTCGTACCACTTTCGCTCCTTACCGTCCTATTCTTCGTGGCAAGCATTCGTGCTTGACTTGTTTTCTTACCTAATTCTACAATTCGGCCTGATCCCCAGGGCCAATCAATCAACAAAATGGGTTCGGAATTCGGTGTTACGCCGGACACCAAACCGGTCGCTCGGCTGGATGGCGTCGGCATCTTCTGGATCGTCTTTGCCATCTCATGGACTACCATCCTCTTCAGCGGCATGTCCTTCCTTTGGCTGAAACGGGACATGCCCATCCTTAGAATCAGAGGCTTAGGTCTTTCATTTGCAGCAGTCACTTTATTACATTGTTACTGGTTCTGTGTAACGACCGGGTATGTCTATGGTCCGTTGATGCCCGAGGTCGCAGAGTTCTGGATTATGGGCATCTGGCTGCCCTTCGGTATTGCTCTATTCCATGCGTCCAACAGTCGCTTCCTTTACGTCGCCAACGCCCAGAAGAAGTATGTCAAGAAGACAGTTGATCTTGGCTGGGATAGCCAACGACCTCGCATCCGCAAGACGCTGGTCGCAAGATGGCAGATGCTGGCCTATACCAAGAGAGTCCTTATCCTCATCGGACTGGGAATGGCATTCCATGGTCGTGAACCCTTTCATATCGTCAGTGAATAGATCAGTGACTGACCAAGGACAGCTCTTCCTCAACATCTTCATGTTCCTCATCTCCCGCAAGTTTCACTCTACATGGGGCATTCCCGGCACCGAAGTCACTGGCACAACCATGGAGCAGAAATCTGAGCAGGGTCGTGGATGGGAATGGTAAGACTTATATTGCTCTGCATACGCTTTTGAAAGTAGCTAAACGGTGTCTAGGTGGCCATCTATCTTCTGGCAGATGTTCTGGGCTTGGATCGTCGCCCCTATTATCCTCTGGCGATCTTGTGGCCTGCGCGATACCCAGGGCTGGAGAACCCAAACAATTGCTTGCTGTCTCTCGGGGTAAGGTTGCTCAACGGTGATCATGCCAAATTGCACTAACATGTGATATCCAATAGTCTTCATGCGTCCCCTATGTGGCTCATCGCTCTTTACGTTCCTGGCATGGCTGCTGTCAATAATTATTTCATTCCTCAGTGGTAAGTGTCTGGAATAACTCCCTTGCTGCCTCGCTTCACTAACACTTGAGAAGGATTGCCGTTTCTATTATGATGCTCGAAATTTTCACGTCTTCATTCCCATTTGGGAAGTTCGCAAACAACGCAGTCTTTCCCGGGAAACCCTCGACTCCATCGCTCGCTGGGAGTCGCGTCAGAAATCTGTTCAGCACAGCGGAAAGTCTTTGAACTTCGGTACCTCGTCTACCTCATCATGGATGGGTCGCAGCAAGGCTGAATCCATCTCTACCACTGGCGACAGTATTCTCACCATGGATGCCTTGGAGCACACCCTGGCCAAGAACCCCCAGCCGTTGCAGGAGTTCTCTGCTCTTCGTGACTTCTCCGGAGAAAACATTGCCTTCTTGACCCGAATTCGCGAGTGGCGAGCACAGTATATTGTTGGCGCCTCGCAAGCCGTCAAGGACGAGAAGGACAGCGCTACCACTTTGGTCCTGTCCCGTGAATGCTACGAAAGCGCGCTCCGTATCTATATGGATTTCATTAGCAGCAACAGTGCCGAGTTCCAGGTCAACCTGTCCTCGCAAGACTTCAAGAACCTTCAAGCTATTTTCGAGGGCGCCGCGCGTATTATCACCGGAGAGTGCAGCACACCCGACCCCGCCACTCCCTTCGCAGATGGGCCCAAGCGCCACGAAGACGATACCACCCCTATCCGATACGCCGGAGAGATCCCAGATGCTTTCAGCGAGGGCGTTTTCGATGATGCCGAAATGAGCATCAAGTATCTCGTACTCACCAACACTTGGCCCAAGTTTATCAAGGAGCGCCGTTCATTTGATGGGTCAAGCAGTGTGGAGGCAGGTAGATAAAGATGTTTAAGAAAATTAAGATATCCGACCGTTCTGAGGTTAATGTACTTGATATGTCTATATGGGTTGGAAAACTGGTACGCTTTTACAATTCTTTAATTTTCGCCACTTGATCACCATCATGTGAGATTTTTGAATACGATTTTCTATTCTTAGGCGCGGAGACATTTATTATTTCTGCTGTAGCTATAAAACAGGGTGTTTGTACCAACTCCAAAGCCGTCGCCAGTGAAACAAGGCATAATATTACATGTGTGGAATAATGCGGCGTCGTGTGGTGTTCAGATGCCCGGCCAGTTGTTGACGTGAAAACTCTGAATACCAGCATCCGACAAGGCCATCAGATCGGGCCATGCACCCAGTCCTAGTCCATCTTCCAGCCAAATCCCTCCTGCCTCCGCCGCCATCTGATCTCTTTGAGCCCCAAGTTCATTCTGGCTTTGCGAAACACAGTCTCCCACTTTCGACATGTACCATTGCCGAATCCAACGTATGCGATTCGCGTAATGACACGTCTCCTCATTCCCATGAAGTCTCCTCCGCCGACCCTTTTCTTCCGCACACTTATCTGCTTCCTCAAAGATATCACTCACTCCCTGCAGAGCGGCGGGCAAGTCCAGCTCCTGGCGAGCAATATCGAGATGCCACTGCGGCGATTCGAGCAGCAGGAGGCGACAGCTTGTGACGATGGTGAAGGCCAATGTGGCTGTGAATGTGAGCGGCAGACTGGGCGCGCTTATGGCGGGCACGGAGAGAAGTGCCTTGAAGGATTCACGGGCTGCCTCGAGACAATTCGTGAGGGAGGTGATTCGTTGCAGGGAATTCGTGGTGAGAGGATCCAAGGGCGGTGGTGTCATGACGAGAGATGGCTCGTGGAGACGGAGGATGAGAGCGCGGGAGAGTGTGCGAAAAAGTTCTGTAAATAATTAGGTGAGAGGTGAAATGACTGGAAGTTCGATATAAATGATTACTCACTATTTTGCTGAACCGTCTCGGGCTGCGCTTCCACAAAGTCGTTGACCTGAGAGTGAATATGCTGGATGGCCATCTCATGCGCGGCGCTGTAGACACACTCGGTCACTAATCCGCCGGGCGTCGGAAGAATATTGTACGCCGCGTTGACCAATTGTTGCACCTTGACGAGAGCGACGAGATATCGGTCTGATTCGTATTCTTGCGCCTGGAGAAGCGAGTCGCAGCATTGAGAGAGGTATGTGCTCCATGGAAGTTGGGGACCTCGTTTAAAGAGAGATGGGATACTGAGACTTGTCAATATATACAGGTACAGAAGCACAAAATTGAACATAGCTGGAAACATACATTGAAGAGAGATGGTATAAACCCAGAACAGTCCTCTTATCGCCAAGAGTATGCGGTTTGTCCAGACCCTCGGGCATCCTTTGATGCACGCCCGCCCACGCTTCTCCGAGAAGAGATCGTATAGTGGCAGCGCTCGCCTCCGGGGACTTGTCCAGTCGCAAATCCAAGACTAGATCTAATGCTATATGCACAAGGTTGGTCGCCTCGGCTTGGAAATAGAATCGTATGTCTCCCCTTAAGACCCCAATTAGTCTCCTGAGAAGTTTTGTCACCACTGTTCTTGTTGCACGAGCCCACTTACCATGCGAGATTTACCAGAATGGCTTGAAGCCAGTGAATCTTACTCTCTTGCCTGACAATCACATGTTCCGCTATTTGTTTTCGAAACCACGCCTTCATGCTCTGTTGGACAGCGTACGACTGCGGCGCGACGGCTGTGATGACTGTCCAGAACAAAGCGGGGGAAGTGTCGTGTAAGCTTGGTGGCGTGGCGTCGGGTGCAATCATGACGAAGGGGAAATTCGGCGCGTATTCTTGCTTGTATATAGAAATGTACTCGGATGCCTGTTGCTCTGTGATTTGGAAGTCGGGCAGGGCGTATTTCGCGTTTGGATGAGAAGTTTGTAGTTGTTCGGGTTGCCTTTCCGGCGGAACTTCCAAGTTTCTTGGGCTCGGCTGATGCGGCAATTGACTTTGAGGTGTCAATGGTAGTGGATGACTCTGGGTCTGCGAGTTATTCGCGAGCATGGACATGATACTGTCAATCTTGTGTTCGAGCTGCGCGACGCGGCTGTACCCCGTCAGTATTCATGCGCCTAGTAAGCATATTGATGCGAAGGCTATTTCTTATGTAGCCTACGTTGATTTCCCCCGTTTTCTTCTTGACTGATCAGGCACGTCGCATGTGAGATTCATCCGTAAGCATCTGTCTTCAAAATCAGCTCAAATCTCCCACAACAAAAGAGGTTCGTGAACTGACCTGTTGCACTTACTCGCGGCTGAAGTAGCATCGTCTGCCCAGCGACACTTCATTTTCAGCCGCGCGCAATGAGTGCATGCCCTCCCTTTCGCAGGCCGACTCTTGCCTTGGCCCTGGCTCGTGTTGGATCCCTGAGCGACGTCCATTGCTGAGTGGTTGGCGATGTGATGCTCCAATGCATGCAGTTCTGAGTCGCGGCGCGCCGTCGAATCTATTGTGTCGTGGACCTAAATTGTTGCTGACTATTGTCGCCAGCAAGCTCAAACTTCATTATCATGTCTTAGCCATCAATAAGACCTTAAGCGATGAGATGACAGAGATGTTGATGATGCTGATGCTGAGTCGGCACCGGAGTCAAATTGAGCACCGGTAGATTATGCTGGTTGCCTAATCCGGCAAGTTTTTGGAGGTGGGGTCAGCGAGTGGCAATCGGACCGGACTCAATTTGGCTCCCGACGCCGAATCATCCATCACGTTGGGAAAGGTAGATGTCTTTACCCTCGACTCTTTCGTTTGAAGAAGCTTATACTTGCCCGAAGTCGAATTGAAACTGCGGGTTCTCATGTGCTGTCGTCATGATATCCCGAGGCAAAGCTCTGCGCAACCTCCAATTATGAACATAGCAATCGGGCAATGAGTTGGGAATTGACGGGTGAAAACGCCTCTCAAATATCTAGGCATTTTCTATTGCAAGTGGAGGGCTCTGTTGTAGCTTTGTCTAAGAGATGCGGATCTCAGAACCTTCGTTTGCTCTTCTGCTTCATGATGTGGCCAGCTCTACTTGGAATGAGGACCAAGACATGCATGGGCTAGAAGCTGGCAGGTAAAAATATAGCAAAGATTGGCGAGCCTTTCTCTCTTTGGCATAATAATTCGTAATTCTGTTGTATCTTAATACTTTGTCAGACAGTCATGTGGAGAGCCACTGCAATGTTTACGAGGTGTTGTCCTTGCCCCGGTGCCAAAGTACGTACACTCGATGCAGAATCAGCATGCCTGCATATTCGGCCTAGTTGCCTCCTCTCAGGATGAAACCTTGGAAGCAAAAGATACCAAAATGAGAGTGCAGCCTCGTAAGCTCATCGCATCGGGTCCTGATCATTCGCTACAACCAAGGACAGCCAAATGACCGTTCCCAACTGGGTCTGCTCATTTTGGTCGTCTCAGACGTGCTTCTACTACACTAGAGATGTTAGAGATGGAACTTATTGTATATCGAACCACCTAAATGTTGTCAAGATTTGCCTGAGGACGCAATGCGGCATTCGAAGCTGCGGTTTCAGGGTAGGATAACTTCAGGCAATTTCAGATCCTTCCACTGCGCAGTGGTTCCAGAAGGCTCAGCTCGGCTTGACCGTGCCAATAGAAAGGAGACAAACCATGCAAAAGCTCCCATTCGTAGAAATCCTAATGTCGAAAATGTATTGATGTGTGCTAAGTAAGGTACATTGTCACTTGGCCCGTCAGTGTAAGCACACCAACAAGTACACACTGCACTACCCCATACTACACCTCAAGAGCAAAACATACTCTTTTGCATAGCGCTCCCCCAAAAATCAGATCAAATAAATCACCGCGTACCTGGAATTCCGACGGCGGAATCTCAGCTACCAGTATTCCGCTTCCCCCAATCCCGTCAAACCTCGCACCAAAGCAGAACTCAACGCCCCCAACACCAAAACCGACACCGAACACCAAATCGTTCAACACACATCCGCCACATGCAAGGCCCTACCAAGAAAACGCCAAGCATGTCCGCAGCAAACACTCCACCGTCGCAAAAAAACACAAAGCTCCGCATAACACATGCCATGCTCATTCTCCCCAGACCACAGCCACCCCCATTCCAATATTACCAAGTCTTCAATCCTCAAATCTTTGACCCTCGCACAGAGAGAGCAAACAAAACACTCGTCATGGAGCGCAAAGACCCCTTCGTCATGTCCCAATTAATCACTCATCCAGGTCCCAAGACTCATAGAAGAGCCGATATACCCGTGTAAGTAGCTTGTTTTCTTACTCCAAAGACTCGGGACAACCCGGCAGGGCAAGCAGATCCCTACATCCAATCTTATTCTTACAAACTAGCCACGCCTGTACCCCAGAAGCCAGAACGTAGCAGGCTGTAAATTCATGGGGCAAGTCCACTGTTTCAAGCCACTGAAAGGGGAATCTCAAGGTCTACAAACCAAATACAGGATGCTTCTTCTCCCCTTCCCCAGCGCTGTACGACCATTTTTTACCCCGGATATGCTGTACGTTATCTCGCACGTCACAGGAGAGTATTACAGAAACATCAATAATGCGTCGCCGGTTCGGGTTACCTTGATGGGGGGAAGGGGGGCGGACCATGGTAGAATAGTCATTGACTAGCTGCATGGTCTGCTAAATTACATCATCACTTTGCCAGCCCTGTATATAGCTGCAGCTGCTATCCTGGTGGAACTAGGGCAACTCGGGTCACTCCGTACCAGTCTGGCTTTTCAATGGACGTGTGGACAATATTACACCCTGTCACAAGGGTCATGCACAATTTGGAGCTACAGGGGAAGCTTGGCTTGACAGGACACCCACTTCGATGCAGGACTGCTGAATCATCGACACGATGGACAGCTGAATCGGGGGCAATATTCGCACTAGCCTCCCCGAAGCAGATGCAGAACGTACCAAGGAAAACGTCCCGTCCTCTTGGGGGCCAAATGAGTGCAATAGGTGGGATGTCAGTGGTCATCTCCATTTGCCACGCAGCGGGCCGGATGATCGATCCCGTCGATGGTTGCCGCGTTGCATCTAGCGTGGGGCGGGTTCGGGAATTAGTACACATAACTTTAAATTAAAGCCCGCATCCTTGGCAGATCCTGGGCCCTTCTGTGCCGCGCGGTCTCTTCTACTTGGCAGAGAACGGAAGCATGGGAAGCGACGCAAAGAGTATCAGTCCGTTCAAACAGAAAAACTGTGCCGCTGCGGCAGATTCGTCTCCAATCTAGATCCTAGATGAGCTCGTAGAAAAAAATAAACAAAATTCCGACCCCACGACCCTGCTATGCTTGGAAATTTGAGAATAGCCGGCCCACGCTCATCTTGATGCAAAAAGAAATCGGCATATGCTCATGCCTGGACCGCCCGTGTTCCGTCTCGGAAATGATACAAATGAAATGTACAAAGAGTGCTTCGATAATAGATATCGCTACCATGACCCGCCCGAAGAAAAAAAGAAAGGAGAAGAGGAGAAGATGTGCTTCAAGGAAAGGTGAGAGAAAAAAAAATGACAAGAAGCCAACTTGGGATGCGCAAATTAGCTGTCCCAAATTGCGCCGTAGGCGGGAATGCCTCGCGTTTCGAGGCCGTACACAACCTTTTTGGTGATCTTTTCATTCGCAATGATGATCACAGCCTCGGCCTGAAATTGTTTAGCTAGGTTGTATCCCATTTTGACCAGATCAGGGCGACCCTTCTCTTTGGTGTCATGGATGACAGCATCGGGAATTGATTTGTAGATGGTGTCCAAAACTTTTTTGCCGAACGTCTTCTCTGGATTTGGAGTCGACCAGATCAATTGCGTCGGGCAACTGGGCTGTCCGATGTGGCCAAGCAAAGGGCCAATTCCGGATCCTGTGGCTATGACGACAATTCGATTGAAAAGCGTCGCGATTCTCATGACACCACATGTGGGTAAACCGCGAACCCACAGGCTGGTGGGCGGGTTGCGAATGCAGTCTTTCGTCCAATCTCCGGCATTGGAGACAACGAGGGAATAGCCGGGCTTATCAGCGATAGCCGATGGTTGAGGAGCTGGAATGGTAGCGAAGGAATGCCATTCAATGAGTGGGCGCTTGGAGATGCGCGTAAAGCTTCCGTTGACAGGAACAGTGTAATCGAAAGACAAGACGATGGCATGGTCGGAAAGGGGCACTGCGTCAACAGGCACCTTTCGCAGCCAAAACCAGGAGGAAGTAATGCTGCAGGTGGCCACACCCAGCATCCAAAATCCCGGTGTCTTGACTAGTGTCAAGCCGAAGTCATCTCCTACTGGTGTCACATCACGGACCGACAGAATGGTTCGCACGCAAAACATAGCAAGAGCCGTCCAGCCAACAAAGCAATGGATTCGCTCGAATTGGTTGTGGTACTTCTTGCGGAATGTTGGCCAGGCAAATCCAACCAATCCGCAGCATAAAGCACAAAGCATCCAGGAAATGACCAACGTAGCAAGAGAATCGTTGGTCTTTTTCTCGACGTAGGCAACCGTCGACCGGAATGTGGATCCAAGCAGCCAAGCGGTTGCACAGATACCGGCACCAGAGTGAACGCCACCCAAGTGATAGATCTTCGCAAGGCGCTTTCGAAGCCATATAGGGGCAGTTTTCGGCGCAGAGCAAGTGACTGTGTACAAAATATTGATGACAACATCTTGACGGACCAATACTGCCAATACCAGGTTGGCTGCAGTAAGAGTTGCGAGCCATTCAGGTCCAGGGTTGGCAAGGATGATGGCAATCAGAGCACCAATGTTGAGCAAGCCAACCAAGCTGAACAAGAACCGATACACAATGGCAATGCGGTGTCGGAAGTTGCGGAGTCGTTTGGGAAGCTTCTTATCGGGGATATCCTTGCTCAAGTCTAGTTTCTTCTCCGACACTGTCAAAGTAGACGAGCTGGATACCGATCTGACCTCAGCCAAAGTAATTTGATCGCTTTTGGAGGGAGACTGGGGCATACGCTCCTCAATGGTCTCCCTTGGTTCCGGTGCTAGTGCGAGCTCGCGGAGGGACTTTTTATCGATTTTGCCATTTGCCGTAATGGGGAAGTCGCTCAATTGGTGGATCCTGGACGGAATGGCATAGTAAGGTTGTAGTTTCTTCGTGTGTGCAAGGATAGTTTCAACATCGGGTCCCAATGGCACTGTGAACCCATGGATATCTCCCCCCACCAGAAGGGCTGTTGCACGGGTAACACCTGGTGCAGATGCCAATGACGACGACACGCCATCGAGCTCAACTCGAAAACCCTGTGATGAGCGAGACACTTATATTAGTCATCATGGCAAAGGAACAAAGCATTAAAACAAATATTGACGAGTTAATGTTGAAGCTTGACCTTACCTTGACCTTGACTTGATCATCCACTCGACCCAAAATGTCGATATTTCCATCTTCTCTCCATTGACCGAGGTCGCCCGTGCAGTACATGAATGAACTAATGAGACAATAGTTAGTAGCTGGTCGGTGACTCATATCAATAAACAGGGCGGCAAAGTGAGTCCACGGTCTTACCCATCATTTGCAAATGGATCTGGAATGTATGCTTCCTTTGTCTTGGATTCAAGCCCCACGTAGCCACGAGTTACTCCGTGACCACCCGCCCACATCACACCAGCCACACCCACTGGTACGGTTCTGCCGTCTTTGTCTAAAATGTAAACCGAGTTGTTGGGAGTTGGGCGACCAATGGAAATGGGCTCGCCAGCAACATGTCTGGACATTGTATTCACAATTGTGGTCTCGGTAGGACCACAGCAGTTCCAATATGTGGCATTAGTTGCCTACAGGTCAGCGAGATCCTGTGAAGTTGACTCCCCAGCAGTAGCAACAACTTTGATCTTGGGATAAAGTTTCGGATGGTATTTTGAGAGGATTGTTGGTGTGCAAATGAGGACATCGAGCTACCATGATGTGATCGATTAGCACTGTTGTACCTCAACTAAGTCTGGGCTTAGAGTATGGCTCTAAAAGTCATGTAAACTTACTTCGTTCAACGTAGGTTCCCATTTCGCGCCTCTGATAACTAGTGTGCCTCCATTACACAAGCTACTAAAGATCTCCCACGCAGCTGACCGCCGAGTTCGTCTTCATGGGACAGCGAGGTATCAAGCATACACCTTGACTTTCTTGGGTTACACGACTTACCCATGTCGAAGCTGATGTTCAAAACTTGACCAACACAAATGCCCGGCTGAACCCCGAGTCCACCTGGATACAGGCAGACCAAGTTCGCCACGTTTTTATGTGTGACATCCACACCTTTGGGTTTACCTGTGGTTCCTGCAGAAAATATCAACATCATGTCATGCAAGTCACAAGTCTTAGATCATCTGAGGTTTGATGCACGAACCAGACGTGTAGATAACGTAACATCCCGTATCGGGGGAGGCAAGATTGGTCCACGAGTCGGGGGCGTTCAAGCTCTGATCGGACGCCACCCCTTGTTCAATGATGATGGGGGTCATGGAGGGTAAGAGGGCCTTGATGCGACTCTCGGTGGATGATAATACAGAGAATAATAGGTCCACCACACTGCTCAGCGACGTGCTTGATGGTGGAATCTGGTACGACGCCGCCATCAAGGGGCACGTACTGAGCACCACATGATAGGATAGCCATGATACCAATAATCATTTCAGCGCCACGCTTGACGACGAGGGGGATACTCTGATGAGGACCAACGCCAAGCATTCTGAGGCGAGCAGCCAGAAGTTGAGCCTGAACGGCAAGCTCACGATACGTGAGCTCTCTCACAAGAACGCCATTGGAGAGATCACGAACTGCTTTGGTCGAGGGCCTAGAGGCAGCATGATGATAAAAGGCAGCAGTGACGGTAGGGAAGGGACAGTAGACAGACTCGCCATGGGTGAAGTCTGTGGTGGGCAGAGCAAATGAATGAGATTTCCTAGCGTCATTCATCGTGACGACTCCAAGGTAACACTCAAAATGCGGGGTGCTTTAAGAGATAGAAGAGCAGTCTGAGCTCTCGGCTTCCATCTCGATCGTGTTTGTGAATCAACGGCCTTTATATACTTTTCCAGGGAACTTTCCCTCATGCCGGAAGGGCACCGTCTTGGCCGTACTCAACGACACCAGGCAGTGCCCCCCCGGCAACGTTCTCCTACAGCCGGTCCATTCTGAGATCAACCTGCCGGAAAATTCTCTGGGTGAGATTGCCAACGTTGTACATCCTAGTCATGTTGGTTGAGTCTGCCGCGAGTCTACGCTACCTAGCTGCGTAGGTTTCTGGACCGGGGTATCTCGTCTTGTAGTCATCGGAGCCTGCTGCATGGGAGGTACTTGGAGCTCTGTGGGTCCAAGATGATGGACAGATGTTTCTTATGGACGTGAGAATAGAAAGACCCGAGGCAGTTAGGGTGCTCGCACTCCTCCGAAAGTTGAAAAATAATTCATGCAGTGCGAGAATTATACTGGGCAATTGGCCAAGCTCCTCCGCACACCCCTCTGAGCCTGTTTGGGGGGGAGGTGGGACGAATAAGTCAAGGGTGTGCTTGAGAATGTAGTTGTCGCATTCCCGGGGTGTCAAATGTAAAGAATCAGACCAGAGAAGGAGTCCACGACCGGTTCCCTTCCCTGGACCGTTGTCGACATGAAGGGAGCCAGGTAAGGTAGGAAGCGAGCGGGTGGAATGCCGAGAATGGCGACGGGACGCCCGGAAAGGGCAACTAGCGATGGGTACATGGACCAAAAGTAGACTACAGAGGCAGGAAAGGTCGACATGGAGTCTAGTCTGATTATATCCAGACTCGATCACGCACTCTCTAGCACTGAGACAGGCAGGGGATCGAGTGAGGAGGCTTGCTCCGCTGAGCTGTGTCGTGAGGGATGGAGAAGCGAATGGAGGGGTAAAAGAAAAGTCCAACGTTGATCATTGTCACGCGTAGAGTCTCCGGAAACCTGTTCGCGGAGCAATCGCCAGGATGAGCATGGCTCTCGGTTGAGTTTTGGGCAGGAGGTAGCGCAGATAAGAACCTCGAGGACACCACAGTATTAGCCTTGCGTCTTCGACGTTTTGTTTGCATGAGGCGGCCGACCTGCCCAGTTGCTCGTATCGGTATCGCTTACCGCATCGTCCAAGTCTGCCAGCAATCTACCCATGGCGGCTGCATCCACCTCACGCACGCCACCTCACCCTCCCGTCGAGTATTACAACTCCGTCCTCCACAGGCTTTGAGAATCAAATGGGGTAGGGATAAATCGTGGCTTGTTGGGCCGACCAGTCGCCGAAAGAATCCACTCGGCCGGAACCACGGTAGCTAGAGCTTGTATGGACAGAAAGTTGACGCCAAACCTAGTGCTCCATTGTCAAGATCCATTATATGGTCTCTGATTCAGCTTGCAAAGGAAAAAACACAAGACAAACTGGTAATTAGATGGGAACAGAGGAAGAAAGTCAACAGGGCATATCCTGTCATGTCAAACTCGGCAGCAGGTCTCCTGTATCCACTTGTCGGCCCTGGGCCCTAAATACAATCCCAAGCTCCATTGTGGAAATGTTACACTGCAATATGCTCTGTAGTCCATGTGTCGAAAGAAGAAAGACTAGGCTCACAGCTTGGTCGATTGGCTCGACTAGCCCAAGTCTAGCTAATATCTCAAGATGCTGTTTCTTCGTGCCGTGGAACGAAACATAATAACCGCAACTGTTTTCTGTGGCATATAGGCCGGGGCTCCGGGAATATTGGATCACCCGCACCTGTGAGAGAGGCTCACGCAGGGCTATTTATGGTGCGTCGCATTTGAATACACGAAGCTTCTTATTCCGCCTAGTTTTCAAGGTGCCAAGCTTGCAGAAACTTGTTTTAGCCTTTGTTTGGGTTCTTCTCGTCCTCTTCTCTCGTGGCCTCACGTCGTGATGAAGCGACGAAGGTTTTGGCAAATTATCCGGGCGATCAAACACGGGCCGTTTCGCCGAGCTTGGAAGTTCAGAAGCACAGGAGACGGACGACGACTGCAGGGAACAGGCTATTGTCGTCACTCATGATTCTGATGTATACTCGAAGCGGCTGGGCATGAGGCTGACGGTTGCTTTCTTTTTTCTGCCATTCCATGACTGAGCCGTGCCTTAGAGCCGTGCTACCGGTGTGTGCTTTGTGTGCTTTTTTCAGCGTTTAGTGCGGGACGAAGCTCTTGTCGGTTCCTGCGGCGGTGAGGCGTCCTCCACTTGGTCGGTTCGGCTCCTGCAACATGGTGGCTGCCAGGCGTTGCCGCTTGTTGAGTGCATTTGTGGACGGCATGGCCAAGTGGACTGTGGCCGAAGGATGCGGCCGGCAAGGTTGAAGTTGCTGCACAGCTCGACGGTGGCAGTGGGAACACGCGTGGGCCGGGGCGAGAAGCTTCAGAGACAGAGGCATGCTGTGTCCAGCACGATGGCAGTTTTATGCAGCCTGAACCACGGTTTGATCCACGGTGGTCCTGGCCGCGTGTCTGTGACGGCCCGCAGACGTTGCTCGCATCGTGGGCGACCATCGATGTGTTGAGACGGACTGGAGCTCTCGACTTGGACTTGTTCTGTCTCTGCTTGCTGGCTGCGAGGTACCCCGCACGTCGGCATGGAACTTATCATCGTCTCGGCTTCCACTGTCAAGCCGACTGGAGAGGCAGGAGCGATCAGCAAATCTCAGCTGCTTCTTGCTTGCCTGTTTCGTCCAATGGCACGCGCCCAAGCTCGGCGTTTGAGCATTTGTACCCGAATTCCCAGGGTGTCCCCGCCTCTGATCGTGAAAGAATGAGGTCGTGGTTCTGCCACGGAGATTTGCTGGTGTTGGGATATACATCTCACTCGCCCTCGCCTTTGCCCTCGTCCTCGCCCTCACTCAACCAATGTCTTTTCACCCAAGGCACTTGAGCAGGTCTCATCGCAATTGGCATTAGTCTGATAATTCGCTCTCTCTGCTGCATCGGCCCAACGCCTCCGCATCCTGCACTCCAATCACCCCTCGACAGTTCCATTGTTTTGGTCCTTCAAACCCATCTCTGCATCGACGTCTCCACCATACAACAACTAGCCTCCTGCGAGCATCTATCACCGTCACCGTCACCGATTCTCTCTGTCTACAAAGCCCAGTCCTTTCCCCACGCCGTTCGCCGCCCTTTGCTTTAGTGCCAGAGTTTACTCAACATCAGCCTCGTCTATCTGCACTCTGTTCTCTCCCCCATACAGATACAGGGTCATAGCAACGAACACCTGAGTCAATCTCACAGGACAACCAAGCCAGCGTCGTCACTCCCC
Source organism: Periglandula ipomoeae IasaF13 (assembly GCA_000222875.2). NCBI lineage: Eukaryota > Fungi > Ascomycota > Sordariomycetes > Hypocreales > Clavicipitaceae > Periglandula > Periglandula ipomoeae. The sequence continues at coordinate 20,100 of AFRD01000066.1, forward strand.
TCACTGTGTGACTTTACCGATCTATTTGCAGTGATCGAGAGTCCGTCGCCGCTAGCTCGTCATTTCCATATTAGTTTTTCTCCGTAGCTTCGGAAAAAACGGTCGTCAACATGTCAGCATCGAATCTTGTTCAAGCCACGTCCCCAGCCGACGGGGTCAGGCTCATCACTTTTGAACCGACCCGAAAAGCGAAACGCCATGTCCTGCGAACTCATTGGGGAGTTACTACAGGAGCTGAATATGGCCTCATCCGACTCGGCAGTTAAGGCCATCGTCATAACCGGCAATGGTTCCTTCTTTTCAGGTGAGCCACATGAGTTTCTCCCCTCACCATCCTTTATCACTTCATCTCCAGTCACCGACCGCAATCTGTCGCTGGTTCTCCACTCTGATACATTGGCGCCGCCATAAGCTCTTCAACTCGATATGTCTTGTTAAATTCTAACTTGTCATCTTTAGCTGGTGCTGATCTGAAGGACATTGCCGGCCTTGATGCCGCCGGTGCGCGAGCATGCTGTTACCTCGAGGATTTGTGCGTCGGGATGTCCGCCATGCGCAAACCTCTTATTGCAGCCGTAAACGGACCAGCGGTGAGTTCAAGGTGCTAGCTCGTTCCAACACAGCGCCAACAGCTTTCCCAGTCATATTGGCAGCTATCACACGGGTTGTGTTTTTTTACTCACAAGGCGCTTGTTGCGTTTTTTTTTAGCTTGGGGGCGGCTTCGAAGTGGCTTTGATGGTAAGCAACTTAACTGTTTACCCCTCCAACTGTTTCTGATGTTCGTACGATACACTATCGGCGAACTTAATGCTGTCCTCTATGTGCACAGCGTATGCATGTGCCACAGAGCAAATCCGCAACCACGTGGCTAAAAAGTTGGAATTATGAAAATCTAGTGTGATTTGATGATAGCATCAAAATCGGCTTATTTTGCGCTTCCAGAAACCCAGCGAGGACTGATTCCTGGGGCCGGTGGCACGCAGAGGCTGACCGCAGCCGTGGGCAAATTTCGAGTAAGTCGCTCTCTTCCAGACGAGGCGGGGATGGTGTGGCCCAGACCCAGAACACTGGGAACAGCCCAAAGTTAACTCTGTGTTCCTCTGCTACGCAGGCTATGCGAACCATTCTCACGGACAGGCCAATTACGGCCGAGGAGGCACTGTCATGGGGCCTAGCGTGTGACCTCATGGCAGATGGTGACATGCTGCGAACGCACTGACCCAAAATTGGTCTGAAGCGCTTCTATTCGCCAAAGAAGCTGTGTGCAGGGGTAAGGATCGTCCAAGTCTGACAGACGCTGGCGGCCCTGCTGTTTCAGTGCTTCCTCCAGTACACCTGCTGCTCACTTGAGATCTTGGAAGCTAATCTTCTTGACGTACAGCCGATAGTCTTTGCAGGGACGACCTGTTCGAGCGCAACTTATACTACACCACGTTTGGAACGGAAGAGAAGAGAAAGGGTGTTGATGAGTTCCTGGCTAAGCGGGGCCGGTAAGGCACCGGCTATAGCCAAAATAGCCAAGAAAATCAGCTTACCAGCTTGGGGGTGGCATGGACTTGGGGACCTGGGACATGGGAAACGGTCATTGGAGGCTGGACACGCAACAACCAACCACCTGCATCTGCACCAGCCTACCACTGAAGAAACTGGTGCATGAAAGGTGCATTGGAGGTGCATTAAAGCCTCCGAGGGGGCTCCACAGTATACGGGCTAGTAGAATCAAGTTAAATGCAAAATCGACCTCCAACCGCCTGCCCGTCTGGTCAATCTGGCCAGATTATATCATCTTCAGATAATCAAGTGCCATCAGTTGCGCCCCGCACAATTTCGAGTTCAAGGCTGAAGAGGCGCAACTATTGCCAGCGGCATGCTCCGTATGGGGGGAGAACCATGGATGTGCAGCGTTGTTTTCCAAAGAACTCCACATGGAAGCGATTTACCTCTGTGTGCGACAAAGGACAAACCTGCTGTTGTGGAACCTGGGAGCGTGTCAAAATGCGATAGATTGGATGAGGGAATGAGGCTCTGATAATTCTCACCCCAGAGCCAACACAAGGCGACAGTTGGGGATCTCTGGCCCCTTTGCGCCGTTTTCCCCGTCTTCATCCAAGCACAACATGACTAATGAGAGCATGCAGCTACGCGAAAAAAAAAATGGGCTACACAGGACCGTTACAAGGTTTCACAATTCGCATTTTGCTGGATTCGCCAATTTGGGCCGGCTGCAGCTGCAAGTTTGCGGCGGCCAACGTTATCGTCTTGGAGCTCATTAGGTCGCTAGCTGATCACTTCATCAAACAGGTTTAGCTCTGTCCACGTGGCTGGAGACTAGGGGTGTGAATGCACTTGGGCCGAGACTTGCTGTATGGTGCGCCAAAACTGATGCTCGTTGTCGTCATGTTGTAGTGCAGCCAGTGCTGTACACATGCAGCCAGCACCGTTCTTGCGATACAACTGCAACATGCGGTTCGTATCCTCGTCTTGACCACCACAAAGTACCGTCAGCAGAAACGAGCCATGGCACACAAAAGTTCGACCCAAGATCTGCCAAAAGTGAACAACGCCTGCATGACCCGGGAACAGCCGTGGGCCTGACCGTCATCGCTGATTTACTTGATATGAGGGAGATTGAAACACATTAGAAGGAAGCATGTTGGGAGCAGCCTCACCTTTGCTAGTGTCTTCAACTCGCATGTTTAGACTTTTTTTTGGGTCGTGGACTGTCAATGGGCCGGATTCCAGCTACCAGCACATGCGCAGAGAAATTTGGGGGTCGCTGGTTGTCCCTAATCTGCCATTAAGTCCTCTGCTCGCCCCATCTGTCGCGAAGAGCCACGACACTTCAGGGTAGGCTGAAATTGGTTGACCTTGCTTCGGACAAATGAACACATGGGTTCATTTGTTCATCTGTCGTGGATTCATTGATTCATGCCGGCATTCCAGCACACTCCGGACTTGCTCCGGCTGAGCCGGGCCAGTCAGATGTGTTTCTGCGACAAAAGTCTGGAGGAGTGCTTGTTGTCATTCATGTGCTCCCTCCACCAGCCAGCAGTCAAATGCCAAAACTGCCAGGTATCGACGTGTCTGACGCTCTCATATCATTATCTGTTGGCCAACGTCGACTGTTCCTGAGGTACTCGCAAGTAGTAAAACAGGGAGATGATTCGGGAAGTGGCGCAGACCTGTGCGGCACGAAAACAGACAAGTACGGCCCGACGTTGATGGCATGTTTCATCAACGAGCTGTTGACCTACCCAGCTTGGGCAAATGGCTCCATACCTATCAGGTAACTGGTGTACAGCAACATGAAGTATCAACTGACAGGTCAAGTTCAGCGCTACCCCAAACTTCAGGATGTGTACTCGGATGTAAGACGCCTTCAGCTTGCCAGTCCAGCTCTACACCGGTAAGACAATGCAGATTGGTACGATAAGTCATACAATGTACGCCATGACGAGGAGGCTGAAAAGGGTCTTGTTGCGGACAGTTTTCTACTTCAGCACGTTTCTTGATTCGGCCTCTCCCCTTCAACAAGACGAAGCAGTCAATACTTTCTCCCTTGGCGCGGGCAGCGAGTGAATATCCACATGCAAGTACAAAGGGTCTGGCTTTGTCGCACACGCCCCCCCTAAATGTCTCGAAATCCTCCTTCCGCACGTTGAGCAACCCACAGAAGCCAAGGAGAAGGAGCTTCATCGTGAAATGTCGCGCAAGGATTTACCCGGACCAAGGGATCTCGGGCGTGAATACTTGCAAGATGAAAGTTTGATCTCGCGTGTTGGCAAGGGCATCAGAGCACGATGGTCTATCCGGAGACCCAGCTTGGTATGCATAGTTTTGTCTTAGATCAAGGGCAGGCATGTGACGAACGGAAGTGGTCAATCGGATTGTGATGAGATGGTCTAATTACGTCTTACTGATGAGAGAGAGACGGCTCTCACCTCGGTGCGTTTCAGATCCAATGACTTCTTTGAAGGACGCGATATCTTCTGGGTCCCGATAATTGGTTTTTCTACCCTCTGTTTTCTTTTTTTCTTCATCCAGGGTAGGCTTGTGGCTGTGGCTGTGGTGAGTCGCTTCCCGTCCCGTCTTCACCAGACCGCTTGCCGAAAGTCGTCGCGTAGTATCAAAGGGCATTATAATCCGGCGTGGATCAGACAGGTGTGATGAAAGCACGTCGCTGGGCCGGGCCAGGCCAGGCAGGTTGTTGTGTCAGACCATTTCATGTTAGAGGTTGAGTCATCTGTTCTTGCCGCCTGCAGTGCAGGCAATTAAGTTGCTCCGTACAAAAGACAAACTGACTAGAAGCAGACGAACAGTCTTGTTTCGCTGCCAAGCTAACCTCAAGTGGGGAACCCGTCTTTGACCACGTCTCTGGACGGACGACGGATGTCATCGCAAACGTTTTGTCTCTTTCACTCGAGTCCCGAACTGCCACTATACATGCACATGCACCGTCCAATTCACGCTGTTCCGCGCTTAGCGGAGAGCAACAGGGAGCACTGCATCACTGATGTTCATGTTCATGCTTCTGTGTCTCAGCATCGGTCTGTTTTACACGATGCGCGACTTTGAACTGGACTACTGCACAAGTGCGTTCTTGCATCACGGCAAATGTGAAAGAGTTATGCAAGCTACGCGTTTGGTCTCAACCGGGCCACTCTTGGAAATTTCATTATCGGCATTTGCTTCTTTTGGGCCTTCACTTAATCCCTCGTGGAGTGATTATCTCATGGACCGAAGGACTCTGCGGGCTTTTTGTCTCTTGCGGTGGAGTGGAACTTGAACTGCGAGGTTCCAAGACATTTTCCTGTTGGACGGGAGGAAGGGGGCGACGAGCAATGAAGGGAAGATCAAAAATTTATCCTCGTGGTAACATCTACTGGTGAGAATGAGTGAATGTGGCTGCGGCAAATCGACGATTGGGCCGCATCGAGATTGGGTGACGATGAGATAAGATGCCCGTGATTCATTGACTTGCCCATCTTGCGTCTGAGCTGTCATGGCGGAGCTTGGCAAAATTGCAAGGCTGGTCAATTACCGAAACCAAGGTCGGCCGGTTCTCCCAGATGGTGTGAAGCGTGCGTTCCCATGTGGCAATGGCTATAAGTCATCTCATTAATGGTGTTTTAACATCAGCCTCCATCCGCCATGCCAAACGGCACCATCGTACTTCGGCCCAGACACGCAAATCTCGCAGCACGCTAAATCTACCAAAAACCTCGTAATATAACCACAATCACGGCAATATGCCATAGCCCAAATATAGATGCGGTACCCATCCGTCGGTGAATGCACCATACCGAACTGTACTTTGCCGTGCCGTGCCGTGCCGCACCGCGCCGCAGCACATCTATCCCCATCTGCAAGCCCAACGCCAGGTGTACACCGGCGTTATGATGTGCCGCGAGCCGACTCAATAATTTCCTGATTCCACTCGTGTTTTAAGAAGTTGATCTTCATTATAATTGGGATGGACTGCTCAGGTTCCGCATCGGTGTGTTTGTCGTGTACGTGATTTGAGCGTAAACCAAGTACGAATGGTGTAATACGAGGACGAAGCAATTCGTTGGTGTTGTGTGAGAAATTATAGAGTTTTCTGCGGTTGAACCGTCGTTTCGATGTGAGTGGTGGTGGTTTGAGCGGTTCGTGTAGACCTGCGTTTGTGTGTCGGTGAGGGTTACACCATGTTGTGTCATGGCGGGATGCGGCTCGGAGTCTGGACGGACAGGGATGATGCTGGATTTGATGTAGATCTGATGCTTGGGGGAGATGTGTTGAGGAGTGTTTGGGGATACTGGGGTTGAGTGTCGTGTAGATTAATGATATTTGCCGGATGAGGAGGGATGATGTGTTGGTGGAGTATTGATTTGATATGCGGATTTTCGGCAGGGCAGTTTGGATGTTGGGATGGTTGGTATATCTCTGGCAGACGAAGTCTCATGAAGCGCTCGGGCTTGAACTCAAACTTGAGTTGACATGCTTTGGAATCTTTGATGTATTTATGCTTCGCGCAGGGTTGATGAGGAGGGTGCCTTTTTGCGTTTTCAAGTTGTATTGGGTCATTGGCTGAAGATGGCGTGTATGAAGTGCCGCGACCCGGCGTGGTGTCTTGGGAAGGCTACCGCCAGAAATGAAAACGAGAATATGCTACTAATCGAAACGATGAGAGAGTTTCTTGTGGGTGATGATGGGATTTGTGTAGAGAAGGACGGTATCGAGCTCGGAAAAAGTACCGAGTAGTACTCAGAACGATCATACATTTGGCGCGGCGCGTCACGTACCGGTCATGAATTGCGCGGGGCTGGGGAAGCTAGAACGAGCGTCGCGACGGGACGAACCGCCAGAACTACATCGACTAACGTGATCGGACGTGAGTGAGAGCACAGTTCACCTTGGCATCAAAGCGTCATCAGATGAAAGGACAGACAGACGCAACACGCAAACCCTTTGTCTGTCGGTCCGCCCGACGTTCTGTCGCAGTGCCAATGTGATGTGCGAGTTTAGGCGCTGCGCTACAAGCTACGCGCCATCTGAGCGATGGCGTCAACCCAACCTCTGACCAGCATCAAGAGTCGGCGAAACCGCAAGCACACCGCAGCGGAGGCTCTCATAAGCGCCCATCGGGCCACTTCCAGGCCTCTGCGGAGAAGAGACTCGAAGGCGCTGGGGATTCGGGTAGTCTGCATCGCGGACACGCACAACAAGTATCCGGAAATCCCACCGGGAGATGTCCTCATTCACGCCGGTGACCTCACCGAGAATGGATCTTTCGAAGAGGTGCAGAATGGTTTGAATTGGTTATCCTCGCTGCCTCACAGATATAAGATCTTTGTCGCGGGTAACCATGATGTTCTTCTTGATGAGGCGTTTCCGTCGAATTACCCTGAACGACGGTATGGCGAGACTCGGTCAAGGAAGGATTTTGACTGGGGAAGTGTAATTTATCTTCAGGATGAGATGAACACTCTTCAGTTGCTCATGAACGGTCGAACAGGCGAAACGCACGTATCGGCTGGGAGTAACGCTCAAACGAGAACTCTCACCATCTTTGGCAGTCCGTGGACTCCCAAGTATGGAGTCTCAGCTTTCCAATACCGACCAAACAACTCTGATCACTGGAGTAGCATCTTTGCCTCGATAACGAAAAGACCAGATGTTATTGTTACTCATGGTCCTCCACATCTCCATCTTGACAAGCGCGATTTTCATCGTGCCGGATGTCCCTACCTAGCGGAGGAAGTATATCGTATGAAACCCCGTCTGAGCGTATTCGGCCACATTCATGCCTCGTATGGTCGTGAGGACGTACAGTTGAACAGGATACAGAGGATTTATGAAGAGGTGCTGACGGGATGGGCTGGATGGATGGATATTGCGTGGATGGCTATTCGGGTCGTATGGGCTAGAGTTATTCGGGTTTTTGGACGAGCTGGCGGAGATGAAATGGTGACGTTTGTTAACGCTGCGGCTGTTGGAGGGTCGAGTGATGAGCTTCGGAATGAGCCGATTGTTGTTGATTTGTGATGATTCGCGTCGGACGGGGCTGTCAACCAAGGTTGGCTTTTCTAATGAGCATTGATCACTGGATCTCCGTGGTGTTTTACCTCCTCGGACGGCGATGTCGGAGTAGCTTAATGAATAGCCAGAATGATGGAACTTGACTCCTTGCCTATCAAAGGTAGCGCAGTTACTGCTTTGTCGAGCATCGCGACATATGCTATGACTTATAAGTGATGGCGCCGAATGCGACAGATGGTCTGCGGACTGACCCATTGCTCGAGCCGAGAATACCAAGGTGAACAAGAAGAAGCCATAATGGAAGTCGCCCTGGTGGCCAAATAGCTACGCGCAACACCGTATTATGGTAGCTGATAAAGGCCGTGGCCACTTGATGCTGGCATTTCATAGAGGAGGATAGATGCACATTAGTAGGCGCAATTAACCTACCGTTGCCATTTTCCCACACGCGCAAATGGCTGAGAGAAAAAAATTTAGACAACAAGGATTGTACAGCGCAATATTCTCTCGGAAACAAGTATCCTTAGTTAGGAACAACGGCACGTCTTGTTGAGAGTTCACTGCCGGGGCCGAATTTGTCGTGCTGTGCAACGTTGCAGTCCTTGGACCACTTGAGCTGAGCCATTGATTTCTCTCTTTCGCCTTCTCGCTTTCGCTTTCGCATTCATGATCCTTTTAAAGGAGCATAATGGCTCAAGCATAGGAATGATAAGGAAGAAGCGGTCTTATGAAGATATTGACCCTTGGAGAATGAGATGCCGATAGAGATACCAGCCATCCGAGCGCAATTGGGAATAGAGACCGCGTGGTAGCTTATCAATCACAGCCATAAGTATGCTCTTACTACAGAGAAACATCGGCAAGGATCGTACCCAGTCTTTGAGTCTCACCGCTCAGCATGGAGTAGCCATCTCGGTCTGATTCTCAATCAGACCATTCAAACCACCGTGCTTGAAGTCTGGTATACAAAATGTCAAAGATGCACTAAATGATCGAGCTAATTCACACCGGCCGGGCCAGCTGGCCCTGCAACGTTACCAATTGAATAGAACAGTTTTTCTTTTTCATCGCGACTTATCTCAATTGAGCATGCACGCCCAGAAACTTATACAAACCAAGTTTGACACTTTTCGGGAACCAATCCCGAGTCAAGACGGCTGCCAACGAGTGGATAAGGTCTACATAGCCTAGCGCCGACAGCTGATCTGCTGCAGGCGGGTTATTGAAACTAGGGATTAAGAAATGCCGGCCCTGTCTTGGCCCAGCCTGCCCGAATGGACGGAACCAAAATTTACGCTCAATCCACGGCCGATCGCCATTCTGTGTACTGGGTTTGTGTCTACTTGATGATTTGTGCTCGCCTGACCTCAATTAACATGAAACAGCATCTACATGTAAAACAAACCCGGTGCAAACAGGATTCGACCCCTTCAGTATTTTATCCGCCGGGCTATATCCCCTAGATTATTTGCGGGAGTCGCGGATCCGTCATGAACTGCCGTGGTCGTTGACGGCCATGGAAAATACAGAATGTCGATTGGATGGGGGTGTCCCGGAGCATAAGCATGCTTGAAGAAGGAAGGCGATATTCGAGGCAGTGTATATCCAAAGGAAGCGGAAGGATGGAATCAATTCCATGCTTTTATCCCATTTGTTGAGTGTTTCCGACACAGTGAACTTGGATACAGGGCCGCGCAATCCGAGTCATTGTCGGGTTCATGCCGGAACAGCGTGGATCGCCTAGAGGAAGGAACGCAACGTTTCAGGAAATAATTTAAGCCATTCAAAAAGGCTGTGTTAGAGCGCAGATATAGGGAATATTATACTCTTTTCGAGAAAGCCTTTCGCTGTGCCCGGAGCCAACGGGATGGAAAGGATCTAAGTCTATCTTTAAACGAACGGCCCGACCAGCATCGGCGATATGGTCCGCATATTGCGAGATCAGTCTCATGTCAACTCTTATGCAGCTTTACGAAATACAAGAACAAATGGATCACACGTTATAAATAATGCCGCCCTAGACTAATGCGAAATCTTGCATTTGGCGTCGCTACAGCCGCCGCTACTGTATAAATCCGTCCAACACAGCGGTCAAAATGACGCTTTCTGGCGTTTACACCATCTTGTTCGTTGCCGCAAAACTCATGTCTATGGCATCCAGCGCGTCCATTCCAACTTAAGAATATGATTATATCGTAGTAGGCGGTGGCGCCGGCGGCATTCCTACCTCAGATAAACTGAGTGCCTCTGGCAAAAGCGTTTTGCTAATCGAGCGAGGTCCCCCATCAACAGGCCAATGGAACGGTGACGTCAAACCGAAATGGCTAGAAGGCATGGATTTGACGAGATATGATGTTCCTGGGCTGTACGGTCGCATCTGGTCGGATTCCAAGGGGATCGTGTGTCCTGACTTCAATGTGACCGCGGGATGTGTTCTAGGTGGAGGAACTGCGGTGAATGCTGGGCTTTGGTGGAAACCAAACCCAGTGGACTGGGATGTCAACTTTCCACGAGGATGGAAGTCGCATGATATGGAGGCGGCAACGGAGCGGGTGTTTTCTCGCATTCCCGACACGACAACGTCTTCGAAGGATGGAAAACTTTACCTGCAGAGTGCAGCGGATGTCATTTCTCGAGCGCTCAAGTCGGCAAACTGGACGGAAGTCGATGGAAACGAGGAACCTCAGAAGAAACGACGGACTTTCGCAAAGGCAGAGTTCATGTTTGCTGATGGTGAGCGTGGTGGTCCTTTGGCGACATACTTGGCTACAGCAGCGGCGCGGCCCAACTTCCAATTATTGACCAATGCTAAGGTTGCACGCGTGTTGCGAGATGGTCCCCGTGTGCTTGGTGTTGAGATTGAGAGTGAGAACAATAGTACTTCTACTGGGATTATTAGGGTTAAAAATGGCGGCAAGGTGATTTTATCGGCTGGTGCGTTTGGAACTCCAAAGATCCTATTCCGAAGTAAGTGACCTCAGATCCTCTCAGGTCGGCCAAGACTAATGTCAATAGGTGGCATTGGTCCACGAGACCAGCTGCAAATCGTCAAGGCATCTTCAGATTCTACAAAGTTGATCGCAGAAGATCAGTGGATCAACCTGCCAGTTGGTCATAACCTAGGGGACCATACCAATGTGAGTGTTGCCAGCCGTCCTCACCGAGAAAGTAGCTAAATAGTTTCTCTGTGTCCGTCTAGGTCGATACTTCCTTCACCCATCCTACTATAGTCGGATATGACTACGGATCAGCCTACGACAACCCCATTGAGGCTGACAAAAATCTCTATCTGGGTATGGCCTTTCGTTCTTCTCTGGATGGTTCTAGTGTTCGCTAACTTGCAAATAGAAAACCGTTCTGGTCCCTTGGCGCAAGCCGATCCTTCCTTTGGACCCATCGCCTTTGACGAGATCCTCGGCCTAGATGGAGTGAAGCGGCAAATACAATGGACAGCGCGGATAGCACCCAACCACGGAACAGTGGTGGCCATGAACTTGGGTAGAGGAATGTCTTCGAAGGGTGAGCTATCAATCAATAGCGACCTGAGAATCTCTGTCAAAACTTTCCCATATTTGGCGCATGAAGAGGATATTAAGGCCATAGTCAAGGGCATTGAGAATCTCAAGATTGCTCTCAGCAAAGAGCCCAATCTAGAGATGAAGAGTCCCGCCAAGGACGAAAACTTAGATGAATGGGTTCGGAAGGTGAGTTCTCAACTCTTCAGTTTTCTGCGTCTGAATCACTGGCTAATTGATCTGGGCGCAAAGTTGTCTACAACCAAGGGGCGCGGCGCCAACCACTGGGTGGGCACAGCCAAGATAGGCACTGATGACGGTCGCCGCAATGGTACCTCGGTGGTCGATCTGAATACCAAGGTCTACGGTACAGACAACCTCTTTGTCGTAGATGCTTCCATTTTCCCTGGTATTGGTTCCGCAAACCCATCTTGCTCGATTGTGGTCGCTGCTGAGCATGCGGCGGAGAAGATTTTAAGGGTGTGATTCATGTTGGAGTAGATTAAGGCTTCGATATAGAACATTGTCAAGATCCTCATGCTGCCACTTGTTACGAGAATTAGCAAGAAAATTTAGAGACAAATACTCTTCCAATCAACAAGTATCGCCATTGAACTGTGTGTTTGTCTTTTCGAGCTGACATCGGAAACATGGTCATACAATTGTGTCCTTACGTGACACCAATAATTTCGTGCAGCAACTCTGTCCCGCACATCGTGGTGCGCAAAGATCGAGGTCTTCAAAAGCGCATAAGTCCGTGGATCATGTGTGAAGACGTAGGTAGAGCTTGGATGATTGTGGTGCTTGGGCCAAAATCCCAGGATTTACAAGCATTGCACTCCCAGATTATCGTCATACAGAGCTCGGTTTCGACTATGAAGTAAGACTTGATTGCAGCTTTGCCCGTCTATTTTGATTTGCACTTACAGCGTGACAAGGCAGATTGATAGGGCTCTGAATCGTACAACTTACGGTACCTAGGTAGTAAAGGAGAGCGAAGAAGGTACATCGTTGGTCAAAGTCATGGGACGAAACCTAGCGTTGGATGGTTTGCTTGGGTCTGGAGTGATTCTCCACATGGCAATGGCACGCTTAAAGCTATATCCTTGCTATTCCCGCTCTCACGTTTCTTCTTGAAGAGAGACGATTGAATACGGGGCGAATCGGAGCTGCTAATATCTCACAGTGAAAGTCGTCATCCAAGCTGGAACGCACAGTCTCAAAATAGGACACTGAGGGTGGACTCAATCGGGTGGCTGTGCTGCATCGTTGATTGCCGATTATCCGAAGATGCAGACAGCCAAGGCACACTCGGGACCTTCCACAGGCGCCGCTTGTGGCGTGCTGCATGGACTTGCTGAACAGAGGGCTCAGCTGTGAAATGTGGACCTTTCCAGCGACAACCGTCCGTTTCCCAATCCCGCCGTCGCAGCTCATTCTTGGAAAACGCGATTTTACGCGATACCAATCTGAAGAACTTGATGACCCGCAGTGCCGATCCTGTCATCTCTCACCCTGTTCGATGCCCACATGGCGGCATCTAGATGGAGCAGTAGAACGCGATACACGCCAGACATTTACCAGTGCCAGTTTCGCACAGCAAGGATGCTGTTGAGCACATGTGGGATCTAAGCGAGGGGCACAGACTAGTGGGAGGCTGTGCAGGTTGGTGACGGGCTAGCTGTGTTATCACCGTTTGCGCCCTTTATTGGGCCAGTCTTCGTGCAGAGCCAGAGAGCAGATCGAATCATCAGTCGCGAACCCATCGTGGCAAGTGCCTATCGTGTTTTCCGCTGCTTGGTGATTGTCGATAGCGTGTGCATTTATGCATGGCGCCGTCGGGCTGGTGTGTAATGGCTGATTCCATGGGCTGCTTCAGAGGCTATGTTTAGCCCAAAGGCATATTCGTGCAACGTCGTCTCAGGCAAGACTCGGGAGGGTTTCAACGGTCCGTATGTATGCCGGTTGCAACGCGTTTGGTGTTTGGAGAGTCGTGCGGTTGGCTGCAGCGTCAAGTGTGTCGAAGAAGATTGAAGGAGAGCGTGGCGGGGCCGCCGTCTTGAATGATTGTTGAATGTGTCGAGTGTCTGGACGGACGAGAGAATATGTAGTGTATGTACGGAGTACATCTAATAATTACGGGACTTTGCGGGTTGGCTGGGTCGTGCCTGCCAAGACAGGAAAAAGTGACGTCGGATGTCTGACTGCTCGGCCGGCTGGGCGATGTGGGCTGCGTAGTCTGCGTACGTGTGGCAGGAGCATTCCGACCCTCCTTCCGCCCTTTGGTTTTCGATGTCAGCCCAGCCCAGCCCAGCCTGCCCAGCGCCATGTTCAATGAGCAGCGCTTGGTTCCCTCCTTCACCCCAAAGAGCCCCTGTTCATATCTTTTCACCATCCACATCTGCATGCGCATTCTGGCCCTCGTCTTTCCTTTATGCATTTTAACTTTGCGGTTCCAGCTTGCGCCGTGGGTTGATTCTCTTTTGTTTCGGCTCATATCCTTTCACATCTTTGTTCAGCCAGTCTCGGCACTGACCGGAATCATTGGCGCTTTGGCTTGCGCCCGAAATTATTCACCTACCACGAGACATCCCCGCCACGACTCGACCCTTCTCAGTGAGATTCCGAGGAACACGATACCCGCCGAGCGAACAGATCCTGTTATTTGGAATTGAAAACGATCGCCGAAGGACTACGAATAAAACCTTCGCTGGATTGCCGCGGGACGCCTGGCTGCGTCACCACCTCTGCATGCTCTATTGCAACCCAGTCTAATAAATCAGACTTCCCTGTACCGACGAAAGCCATATACCAAGCGCCCGCTCAGCACCGATATACGAGGGCAACAGACAGCTACGCGCATAGGTATCACGCAAGTACGGCCACAAACATATCTATCACCTAGTCGCTTCACCGAATTTCTGCTGGACAAGCGCTGCCCCTGGAGGGCCAAGATACGAACCCGCGCCAAGAAAACGCCACAACCGCTCTACAACCACCACAATGAACTTAACATGCAACTCCACATTGGAGGATATGAGAAGTACGATCACCTACTCGGCGCGAGTCAACAACGTCTAGAAGAACCTTCACATTTCCCGCTATTTCGCTCAGCATGCTAATGCTCTCACGCTACAGTATTGCCGGGATCTGAAAAGATTCTTGTCGGACGTCTCAACTTCCACGATCTCGCTCGAATTATAGGCGCATCGTGCACCCTCATTGCGACGGTGCTGAGCCTGTACTTGATATGGATGCACGCTCTTAACTATACAAAGCCCCGCGAGCAACGATAGTAAGTCATGGAGACACGATTGGGAACAAACTGGGACCCTGAAGCTAATCGTTATTCCTCGCAACAGCATCATCCGCATGCTATTCATGGTTCCCGTTTATGCCATCTCGTCATTTCTACAGATCCAATGGTATTGGCATGCCATCTACTTTCAGGTTATTTCCGATTGTTACGAAGCGTTTGCCATCGCCTCTTTCTTTGCTCTGGTGTGCCATTATGTCGCCCCGGACCTGCACAGCCAGAAAGCTTTCTTCAGAGAGTTGCACCCGATCAAACAATGGGTAATGCCAGTAAACTGGTTTGCCAAATGCTGCGGTGGGCAAAGGGGAATCTGGAGGATACCAAAGAGCGGCTTGACCTGGTTCAATATCATGTGGATCGGAGTCTATCACTATTGCTTTGTTCGTGTTGCCATGACCATATCCGCGGTCGTGTCACAGTACTTCCACAGGTACTGTGAAAGCTCCAACAGCCCCGTTTTCGGTCACATTTGGGTAAGATACAACTGCGAAGCCCTTTGTCTCGAGCCATTGCGCATGGGATACTGATTGTGGTAGATTATCGTTCTCAACGCGCTTGCTGTTACCGTCGCTATGTACTGCCTTATCCAGTTCTACGTTCAACTGAAAGAAGCCCTCGCCGAGCACAAACTTTTTATCAAGATTGTCGCGATTAAGCTAGTCGTGTTCCTTTCCTTCTGGCAAGCCTCCGCTATTTCGGTGGACACTTCGACGCTCAACCTTGTTCACCCAAATGAAGTCTTGGCCTACCCCGACTTGAAAGTGGGCATTCCAGCATTGCTTCTTTGCGTTGAGATGGCATTATTCGCGATTCTTCACTTGTGGGCGTTCCCATACGGCCCGTATACCGAAGGAGCTCCTCGGACCTTTTATCCAGTGCCCGACGCGGATAAAGCCAGTCCATCTGTTAAGAATGAACGACAACCTCCTTCTGGCGGCTTCATGGGTTTGTCGGCGATTTGGGATGCAATGAACCTTTGGGACTTTATCAAGGCATTTGGACGAGGCATGAGATGGCTGTTCTGTGGAGTCAAGCGCCGTAAGGAGGACATCAGTTACAAGCTGAACCGCGGCGAACACCTCGATATGGATGACCTACCGGACAACAAGGAGGGCGGAAGCTCGTACGATCGATTGCGACCCGGGATCGCCACATCAGGATCGAGCCACGAGCGAGTCCATCAAACGATGCAAGAATATGGCCACCCGACCCAGCAACCGCCGTCCTATCACTCTGGTGGACGGATCGCGCCAGAGGAGCGAGCTGGACTAATGGACAATGCCCAGCCGAACCCGGAGGGTCATTCAAATTCTCAACCACCTCCACGACCAAGGAGGGACCCTTCGCCGTATGACGACCCTTATCAAGCCTCTCATCACTATGGTGAGCAGCAGGAGATTGGCGTGGCACACGGTCACTACGAGCCGTACCGTGTTCCAGATGGCAGACAGCAAGCGCCGACAAATGCACAAGCGACCATTGGCCAAGCACTTTGGGGACCTGGGCCGCGTCAATCGTGAACAAAATCTTGAGACGATGTCAGATGGTGTTGAGAACTCTTTGGTCAGGTTTTGTGTTCATTTTAGGCGTTTTGCATTAGGCGAAGGAGACAAATTTGTCCCAGGTATTAGTAGGAGCATCATTTTATGATACCACGAGACTGCATTAATGATAACTATTTTTGAATTCGTTTCATTCACCATCTTCAAGACACCCCCTCAATGTGACCTAATTGATGCTCTTTCATTATGGATGCGTAACTTTGCCATCTGCAGCGGGACGATAAACTTACAATGGCCGGCATGGACGAGAGAGTAGTTTTTGCGCAAACAAGCAACGAGCCTGATCAAGATAAGACAGTTTGACTTTGCATTCGGTCTGTGTTGCTGTGTCCCATCTTAATGATTGACTAATTTCGCTCACCACGAAAGAGCAACTGCCCAGGATGAATACAACTGCAACCCTATGATGAGCGATCTGCTGTGTAAAGGCAGACATTCAGGAACTCGACAGATGGGACGAAAGTGCGAAACCATCGCCGATATTGAAAAGAAGAACCTCGAAGAGTCGTCACACGGAGAACGAGGGCATTTTTGTCCGGGGGCTTTTGAAAGTCTGGACACCGCTAAGAATGATAGCAGATCGTTACCATGTAAAGGAACAAATCTCGCAGTGGCGCGAGATCAACCCATCACACTCAACAGCAAATGCCCAATTGAGCTAAATTTGTTTTCTCCATGAGCTTCTGGAGCACAGTCACCTCATCGAAAGGAGCCCGTTACCCATACAGTCAACCATCCGCAAGATCAACCAACATTGATCAAATATTTCCTCAGCCATATTTCCTCATAATACCACAATCCTGCCCACTTCTTGACTTCACGACATTTCGTCAGGCGGGGTTCACGCATGTGGCACTGGCAGGAGTCCATCCTTTTCAGCATCGTTATCCATGCCATGATGTCCACCCCTCCACGCCAACTTGAGAAGGAAACAAAACTACCGACCAATAATCGTAGCGCTCGAAGCTTTTTGCTGAGTCTCAGCAAACTTTCAGTGCCCGCTGCTCCACGATGACAATTACGGACAGGTCAAACAATCCATGGACGACCTAGGTGATGCGCTCACAGCAAACTCTTACCCCGTACCTCTTGAGGTTTTGAATCTTTTCTTCCGGAAAGTGACTTGTTTGCTCCCAGTTCCGAATTCTGCAGTGTCAACCTCCTAGTTCGCCATACACCACAATGCCTAGTCAAAGCATGCGTCGCCAAGGCAGGCGGCAACGTCGTGCCTTCCAAGTAGTTCTCAAAATACGGACAGTGCAAAGAGACTCTTTTCTCAAAATGAACACAGATCCTTAAAAGACTGTCGCGAAAGTTCTGTGGACAACAGGCGTTCAAGGCTGGAGAGTTCCTGTATTTGGTATAACGGTCGGCATTTTCGGTATCTTTCCGTAGTTCTGCCCAAAAGGCATTGATCGCGCGAGGGTACTGTGCTCGTCTGGTGTGACTCATAGCTTGATTGATGGCTTGTTTCTGGATATTGCTCAAGCTGTTGTAGATAGAAGTCACCTCATCCTCATCTGGTGCGAGTCAGTATTGTAGTACATGCTGGAGGAGTCGCCGACACTTACCAAGCATCTCGTACATCTTCATGCATATTATTTCGCGGGCATTCACCACCTTAACTTCTTGCGTTATGTCATGAGATTGCTGTGTTGGGATAGGTTTCCCCGCCAGATCCTTCATTGGAGCATCGAGCGACTCGGCGTCTCGTGAGCTGTCAGTTCCTGCGGCGCAGGGTTGTCGATTGGGTACAGAGCCGCCGTCTTTCAGGAGTACGGACTGCATCGCATACGTTATGTTTCAAACGCTTCAGTGTGAATAAAATGTCGTCTTTAAAGTCGAGAAATATACGTCGTTTGAGCGTGCGTCGAGGAGGAAGGGAGTTCGCGGCCCTATATTTGAGGTTTCCGTCATGACCACACAACACTGAAACCAGCTCGGAACACATCAGACCTCCCATGGCTTCTCCCACGAAGCTACGGTTCTTTGTCTTCTTTGTTTCACTGATTCGCGCTTTGGGGGCTGAAGCTTGCAAATGCTACCAATACTATCACGAACAAAGACAAAGGCGCTCGGATGGGATTGAAAGAGCCTAGTGAGCGCAGAAAGGGTCAGACCACCTCGAGCTTACTGGCTTCCATGCGTTCAATGAGTAAGCATTCTCTTCAATCTCAGGTTCATATTGAGGGAGAAACCTTTTGAAACTTTCTCGACTGCTTGTAATTTGATCTATGAAAGCCTGAAAATACGCCATAGTTCCTCAAAATCTTTCCACAGTTCAATACTGCAATGTCGCAACTAGCCGACTATTCCACGAGTAGACTTAAGAATTTTTGGCGAGAGCTTCTCTTTCCGAGGCTTTGGCGGTGAAAAGAGTCCAAATGTTTTCATCAAGCTCATCTTCCTGGACTACTCGCTTGGGAAATGTTTCGAGATGCTTCTCTCTATGTTTCTCCAGCAATTCCATTGCGTCACCTCTAGAGATGCTCGGGTTTTCTTGCCGAATCTTCAATTCCTCGTATGGGCAACCCTCCACACACCTTTCATCGCACTCAAAGCAAGCCCTGAAAAGAGAATCCCTGAAATTTTCCCAACAACAGGCGTGAACTTTAACAAAAACGCACCATTCCTGCTCTTGAGTATCTTCCTTGAGCTCTTCCCAGAAACTCTCTATGGCTTCAACAAAGTCATCCTCCCCAGCATGATACTTGGCTTTCTCATATGCAAGCTTCTGGATATCGTTAAGATTTTGTGCTAAAAAATCTGCTTCTTGCTCAGCTATTTTAGGTCAGCAATATCGCGTTGAGGTCGGGTATAGAATGCACTTACTCAAAACCTTATTTTCTTTGTCGAATAGAATTTGACATGCTTTCTCCACTTGGGGCTCTCTTAAGGCTGCTACGGATAGACTTTTTGTTGTAGTATCCTCGGATATGGGGTCCTGCGAGTATGTAGAGCCCATGCTGATCGGCAAAGGACGGGTTCGGTCGAGTATAAGGATGCGGAGTGGTAAAGAGGCTTAGTACCATGAGTAGAGGGGCACTTTTGCAAATTTCGAGTCTCAACAGAAATCTAGTTCGCCATTGTTGAGTGGTGCTGTAGATTTATAGTCCTAAGTTAGAGCGCGGCTCTTCAAATGGAAATTCTTGCCATGGGCAAGAACAGCTGTGACAAGATACATTGGAGCATATCAAGGCTTATCTGAGTCGCTTTCATGTCAAGGTTTCATCCCTTTGTTTGCTTTGTTCCTCGAAGCCGCATTTCAGGGGGGATTGCTGGTCTCCAACCGCCGTGGTGTGCATTGGCCACGTTCTGTCTCAGCAGGGCGCTGTTCCAAGAACAACGTGCCACTGACTTGAACAGGCTCAAAATAGGCTAGGCAACGTTGTGCAAATTTTGTAGTTTGTGATCTTTGGGCTTATCTGAAGGACGCGAAGCATTTCATAGTAGTTCCGAACTTCTGTTCGATGGCCTATTTCCAGTCTCCCCTCCTTGATCACCTCGCTTGACAGCACATACGCCAATTCGATTCACGCGGCACAAGTACCGTCCTCGCTGCATCGACACTCGTACTATGCTAGTGTCAAGGGCAGGTTCAACGATACAGGAGTGGAGGAGCAGGAAGATGGATCAAGAAGGTCTCTTCGTACTAGCTAGATCGTAGCTTCTAATGTGACGGTCTCAATCCTTAGCCCCTTTCTAATTCAGGTCCTCCCAGCCTCTTTTATACCCGTTTGACCCCTCCTTTCCCCGCTCGCGAGGGCACACGGGTCTCGTGATCACTCGTAGCTAGACTACCTGACAGCTAGGCTGATATTACTCTCAGTTAGCACTTGTAGGACTAATGGCACTGTTTTTATCTCGGAAATTTTCTATATTTCATTTTGATTTACTGCTGAATAGCCTACTCGTATGCTTGCAAAGTTTGCAAAACACAAGAACAAAGATACAATGCGCCATACTAACAGTTTATAAAATAAAACCAGTATAATCTTATTTGGTTCTCTGCACTATTCATGAGGAATGAGAAACGATGTACGACAAAATGGCCTAGATGCAAACTTGACTTCTGCTTATTTTTGCATGACGCAATCAAGTACTGTTTCGTTGGACCCGGGTGCACCAAAGCCCAAAAGTCTCAACCTTCGTTTCAGCTCGCCTCGCGACGCCCCTGCCTCCAGTCTCCGCCGCATCACATGGTCCATAACTCCCATGTCAGTTTCATCGAGTGTTTTCTGCCCTGACGCGCCGAAAGTGTCGATAAATTGCGTATAGACAGTATATGTTGACTTTAAACAATGTTTCATCATTTCAGCTTCAGACCGTGGGCCTCGGGCAGCTTCATAGGGACATGTGAGGCGATAAATATCATCATCGCAAAGGTCGAAACAGACGCGGAACAGGCCATATCGGAATCTGTCCACACAACAAGAATGTTCCTCTAGGAATACCGCTGCGTAGTTTCCAAATCTCGCTCTTTTTGCGTCGACTGCATCCTTCTCCTCCTTCTCCTCGGAAAATGCTGAGTGGCTCCCGATATCTACTTTCTGGCCAGTTGCCAGAGAACCCCAAAAGACGTTGATGACGCCGTGATAGTTCCGTGCCTCGGCTTCTTGCATAGCGCGAACGAATGCAATATTGACGTCACGTTTCATTGATTTTCGGATGGACTCAACATCTTCATCACTTGATTCAGATTACCGGTTAGCAGCCCTCGGCATTATAATTTTGTTGACGACTTACTGAGACACTGGTTTATTTTATTCATCATGAATTCTCGGGTTCGATTCCATCTGTTGCCCGTCGCATATTTGAACCATTCATTCCGCCATTCTCGTCGCGTTGCGCAGATGGCCGGTTCCGGGGCGCGTCGGTGCTCTTGAAACAGAGCCGCACTTCGACCATGGTATTGAAGCCTATTTGAGCGCTCCATAGTACTGTGTATAAGCTGTCAACGTTGGGGTTGGGTAAGTTTGACTTCTTGAAGTTGTGGTCTCCGTCGCCCAAAGGAGAGGGGAGTATGTAGTCCTAATTATAATAGCCCTATCGTTAATATGAACAGGGTTATCAGATGTAACATAGATTTTGCCTTTTGTTCGCTGCTCTAAGAACAGCGTGCGACTGACTTGAACAGGCTCAAAGTAGGCAATACAATGCAAATAAATTCTTTTGGTATATCTTACGGGCGTTTAGCTGTTCTTGGTAATCTAAACTTTTACATTGTAGGCTGTTCGCGATTTTGAACCCTTGATCCTTTCCTATCTGACAGGACAGGCGCTCAACGCAATTAAACACAGCACAAGAAAGCATTATTATATTGCTGCATCGACACTATCCCTTCACTGTTCAAGGCTAATTAGCTGTATAGTAGCTAGTCTATAGAGTCCTTGGCCTCCAGTCTTGGGCATCTCTAAGCCTTGGCATTGAACTTCATACGAACACAATTCAGCAAATCTCTGTCATCGTCCCTTGTGTACTCCAAATATGCAAGCATTTGCTCCACCCGGGATTCAGATGCTCCATATTTCAGTTTCTTCATCATTGCGGTACTAACAATATTATCAAGCGCTTCCTTTGGTTCCTCTGGTATCCTGTGGCCAGATTCGAAATAGTCCTCCCAGATATACAACGCTGACATCAGAGAATGTTCAATCCGCGCAAATTCAGCGGGGCTCAATTCTCCAGTTTCATATGGACATTGGAGATGAATTACTTTATTGCAGACATTGAAACAAACCCTGAAAAGGCCATCTTGGAATCTCAATGGATAGCAGGCATGATATTCCAAGAAATCCTGCACGTAATTTTCGAATCCCATTCTTTTTGCGTCGGATGCATAGGTGATTTTCTGCCACTGCGAGGACCCTGCGGTCCCTTGATTCTGCGGTGTTTCGTGATCGAAGAGTATTTTCCAGAAGAGCCTAATAGCACGATAATATTTGCCCGCCTTAGCATACTCCATAGCGGTATTGATCGCCACAAGGATTTCCTGACGCAGAGACATTTTGATGAATTTGACCTCCCCAACAGCTGTTATGGATTCCAGGTCAGCCTGCCCTGATGGCACGATTTTATTGTTAACTTACTAAGGCACTGGTTTATTCTCTCCTTTATCAACTCTCTGCTTTGACTCCATTCCTCGGTTGCTGCATATTTCGCCCATTCGTCTGTCCATTCTTGTTCGGTCGTGTGGAATAGCCGACCCTTGGCGTAAAAATGTCTGGGTGTCAGGGTATCTCTTAGAGGATGCACCTGATACCTGTTTAGGCAAGCCATGTTTGCTGCACAAAATATGAGCTGGGTTTGGCTGAGACTTGGCTGATTCAAGCTGAGATCTCTGTTAACCGACATAGAAGGCTATGTGACCTTATTTATAATAGTCCTATTGTCGACATTAATAGGGTTATTAGATATAACATAAATATTGTCTTTTGTTCGCGAGTCAGCAAACTCAGACGGCGCTGTTCACGGGATCTTCTCAGCTCGTTCAAAAACGCACCATTCTCTGCCATTTAAATCCTGATTAGTTTCGTCATTGCCTTAATCAGGCTATGGTAACATGTTCGTCGGAAGTCAGTTGGCCAAGTGAGGTGTGGCGGAGATCAGCAATCAACGCGAGGCAGGAAGAAACACAACTGTAGTCAAGTAATCTATTTCATCAACTTAGACTAGAAGCAAAACTATGACATTCTTATTCTCTGTCCGCCCCTTTTTTTTTCTTCATTGCTTCAGCTTCATCAAGACACAAGAGAGATGGTTTCCAGCAGATTAAGCAGAAATAGACCGTGAATCTAGCTATTTGCTCGGCATGCCATCGTATCTCTCCATCACATATTCGAGCAAAGACACTTCGGAATTAGGAGAGTAGCCCAAGTCTTCTCGTCGCTGACGTATGATTTCGGCGTTCTTGTTTCCTTTTTGGGACGGTCTTCGACATGATCAAGCTTTTTATCCATCTCAGAATTTATATAAGAGATGTCGTCGTTATTAAGCTCTTCTCTGTTGTATTCTGTTTTGGCAACATCCAGCTGAAGATCATGTATCGATCGCAGGCAATGTTGAATCATGCGACGCCTCATCTCTTGAGGCTCCATTCCTTCCTGTACCAGTCTGTTTTCTTCATATGGACAGTGAAAAAACATGACGCAACTCATGCTAATGTTAAGAAGGCAGTATCTTAGGAGGCCATCCCTAAACCTTTCCCAGCAACAAGCATGGTCTTGCAAGAAAGGGCGAGAAACCGCTTGACAACGTAAAGCTCGTAAGCGTATTTTGTTCATATCTTTGTCCATAAAATGAGGCGACTGGCGGCTAATTTTCGCCTCCTCTGCTTTGCGTATGATGTCCCAGAAGGTCTTGATTGCTTGGTGATATCTACCATGCTTGGCTTTTTCCATAGCGGCATCAACTGCCTTGATGCAACTTTCCTCCATGGCTGAGCGAGCGCTAGCAAAGTCTTCATCACCTAGAATATATTAGAAGTTTGGGAATTGACTCTGTCATCGAAACTCACTAAGCCTCAAGTTTAAGTGCTCTTTCAAAAGATCCTGCATATTACCACAGTTGTTCGTTCCCTTTTTTGTTTTTTTTTTTGTCCGCGCCCTCCATTTTGTGGACGTGCAAGGTTTGTCCTCCTCATCATTCAATGGCTCTTCCAAGAACGCAAGGAATGTACTATGATCCTCATCGAGGTGACGCCATTTGCTCTCGTCCCATGCGAAGAACTCGGGCTCTGCCGCGCAGTTTCCTTCCTCGTCGAGTAGCTTGGTAGAGGCGCCGCTCCTCACGGGAAGACTATTCATTGGATAGGAGCGGTAACGGCCTGTTTTCTCCATTGCTTGCTGTTTGGAGCGTCGAATGGGCGTCGAGGGAAGTTTCAGATCATCAAAGTTAAAGAAATTGAGTTTGCAACCACCCGGAGAAGAGGCAAGCTCGCAACCCATTTATAATAATTCCAACATCGCTGTATTGAACATCTACAAATTTCAACACGCCGTTTCTTCCCATATTCATCAGTCAACGTGATCAATAGCAGTGTGATCAAACGACTCTTGTTCGACGGCCGTCACCCAAGGCTTTATTCACAGGTTCATTGGGGAAGAGCACAATTTTCGAAATGCATCTCTGGATCGTTCGTAAGCTCTTCTCTGCCACTCACATTTTTCTCTTCTCCTTATGGCCCCGCATTATGTCGTTTGGAACACGTCCTTCGCCGTTATGATCTCTTCTTATGAGAGGAACACCCGCTGCGAGGACGACAGCACAGACGCCGGGCACAGTCAAACAAAGCCACACAACAGAGGCTGTTCGTTGCACCTGTATCCATTGTGCAAGTGCCATAGGCCCAAACAGGATCTTTGTCCTCAGCCCAGTTGTCCAGATAAGATCATAACAGATATAGAACAAAATTGACCAACGCAAAGTTGAGCATGGAGCATAAACGCTTTCCTAAATCGCACCCTCTAAGTATCAATGATCAGTCATTCATTCTTTCGAGTCAGCTGCTCAGTGCAGCAAGAAACGTTGTTCATCCACATGACTACGTGGCCGACCCGCAGCGCGGCCCATGAGGTGACCAACTCCAACTCCAATTCAGCTTCGCCCAAGGCGGTGTTGGAGTCAGCCATTGCAAGCCTGCATCTCAACCGCTGCTATGGGCAATTCTTCTCCTCCCACCCCGCCATCAAGGGCCATAACTGATGACGAGCGCAGATTCATAACAATAACCTCGCCCTGTGAGTGGATAGAAGATTACCGCCCAGGAGGTTACCATCCTGTCCATCTCGGCGACCTTTTCAACAATGGTCAACACAAAATTATCCGCAAGCTGGGTGAGGGCTCCTACTCAACCGTTTGGTTGGCACGCGACATGAGGTAAGTTCTTCTTACCACCATCTGCTTGCTCGTCGTCAGGTTCAAAGAATGGAAAGCTAATATCCTTCAAGAAATGAGAGATATGTCGCGCTGAAGATTCTCGTCTCCAAATTCTGTGGCCAGACAAGCGAGGAACGGATTTTGTGTCGCCCGGAAATCGCATCAGCAGAGGGACAACAGTACATCACACAGCTACTCGATGATTTCGAACACCACGGTCCCAACGGAACCCACAAGTGTCTTGCATTCGAGCCCATGGGGCCAAGCGTGAATACTATGGTCGAGGAGCTTCCACTGTTCAATCCTCGCAAGCGCGGCATGAGGGTCCGGTACCCGCCCAAGATAGCAAAGAGCATCCTCAAACAGTCCCTGCAGGCTTTAGCATTTCTCCATGATAACGGTATCGCCCATGGAGACTTTCAGCCGGGAAACATGCTCTTCGAGCTTGAGGATATCGACTCGATACCCGAGGACAACCTCCGACAGCAGGAAGATGTTCAATCAGAGTCAATCTCGCCCCCCGTACGGAGGCTGGATGGGAAACAAGATGAGTGGGCTCCGCGGTATCTCTGCGTTGCATAGCCAATGACGCCCTTTGCCAACTATGCCGATGGATTAAAGATCAAGTTATCCGATATGGGTGGTGGTTAGTACTGTGCAATTCACAATCCAATCATCATTTTCATTTCTCCCGCTTTGTCGAAAACGAAATTTACTGCTTACACTTCGCGAAATTCTGAACAGCATACTTCTTCACGGAGCCACCGTCAAAGCCCATCACTCCACTCGGCCTGCGAGCCCCCGAATTATTTCTCACCGGACACGTCGACAAATCCCTCGACGTCTGGAGCTTCGGCTGCCTCATATTTGAGCTCGTCACTGGGCAGCCACTATTCTGCGTACCAGGATCGCAGTACGAAGACGACGATCATCTCCTCGCCCTCACAGCCCGGCTCAGCCCCCTTCCCGACGAGCTATTCAGGCATTGGAAGACATCTTCGCTATACTTCACTCCGGAGAGGACGCTGTTTAACTGTCAGCTTGGTGGGGTCAAGGAAGGTGAGGAGCCGCTAATGCTGCCCCAGACGTCAATGGAGGAAGTGTTTGATGAGGCGGCGCCTGATCTTGATGAAGAGGAAGGTCGGAAAGTGAAGGAGCTCATTCGATGGATCTTGCAGTATGATCCTGCCAAGAGGCCATCGCCCACTGAAATTTTGCTCGATCCGTGGTTTGGCGGGATTTGAGTTGACGGCAGGGCTATGAGTAATTCCTGGCTTGGGCAGCGGATACCAAAAACGTACTTGAGCATCTCGGTAACTCACACCAAGCACAATACATTCAATGGTGATGAATAGCGCTCTTGACTATAAAAACGACGGATTCCGTCGACACGTTCATTTCACGCTCCGTAACAAATGTATCCTACAAATCGCTCTCCATCACTGATGCCCACTAAATTGACCAAAATCCTATCCTAAAGGGTATCTATCCACGTAACCATACAATCCACCCAATGCACCACCTTAATCCCAATATTACAAAATACATTTAAGACATCACTTCATCGCGTACCACAAGACCAAAGTCCCATAATACTTCGAAAGAACGCCAAGCATTAGCCAGCGCAGCCTGCCATCCCAATGGAACGCCGGAAAATTTGATCATTTGTAGAAGGACCAATTCAAGTTGAATGCTTATTCTTTGCAAGGTATCGGAATTTCGTAGATAAAACAAATAATAAAAGTTATAATGTGTGCCGACCAAGAAACGCCTGATAGTATGACATGCTGACTGGACTTTCTTCTGCTGCTCCCGCTTCGTCTTTTCCTCAACTCTTCTTCATCTTGTACATCGTTACGTCTTACAACGTCAATCATCTTTTTCTGATTTTGATCCTTGCTGATTCGACTTTGTCTGCAAAAGCTAGACTTGGTCGTTTGCTTTCTCGTGAAGCCACCGATCTTTCTTCTGAGCGGCCTCCTATCGTCGAGCTCGCTTATCGCGGTCGCTTGCCAAGTTGCCAACCCCTTCCTCGCTCCGTCTCTTACGTCCGCGATCTTCTCGATGTTCCCTTCTATCATTCGACTGGTTTCCACCTTCTCGTGAACCTCCTCGACCGTCTCCTCCTGCGGCGCCCCAATTGGCTCCATTGTTCTGTCCATCGCCTCGGTGTCGACCGTCACGTCCGCCCAATGACTCTCGTCCTCCGGTTTGCGGAGGTGGCCCCATTGAGTCGCGCGGCTGTCGACGAGACTCGCGTTCCTCTCTGCTTCCACCATGATCGGCGCCTCCCGTAGAGCGTCGGTCTCGGCCCTCATTGTGATCCTTGCCGTCACGATCGGATCGCTCTCTACTACTGCGGCGTGAAGGCCGGTTAGATCGGTCCGATAGGCCCTCACGGTCGCTCCGAGATCGTTCATGGTCTCTTCTGTTTTGACCATCGCCGCCATTTGAAGATGCCCAAGTTGGCTCATTACGTTCCTGACCTGGTGTGGGTGTTGGGGAACCACCAGCGAGTACTTGGACATCCGAGTTGGCGAGCATTTGCCGTGGTTGACTGTGTCGCGGACCGTTACCGCGGGGGGGTTCAGGCATGTTGGCCTGCGCTTGGAGGGTATTGTTGATTCCGGCAAATTGCCGTCTGCCACCGCCACGTCCAGGTCGATCACCTGCAGCTGGCCCAGTTGGCGTTTCCATGTCCGGACCTGGCCCGCCTCTGGGATTGTGTGGTGGACGGTCAGGAGTATTAGCATTTGGTCCCTGGTGGCGATGATTGCTGTGAGGATCACTGTGAGGGCCGCCGTGGGAACCAGATGGCGGACCGGCAAGCTGTGCAAGGCGATCTGGATGGACTCCGGAAGCTGGTGTCGAGTTCGGGGGGGCTGGAGACGGCTTGTCGCCACCAGGGCCGAAGTTCCTATTTCGTCCCGACGAAGGACCCGCTGGCGTTCCAAATGGGGTATGCGGCCCGGTTCCCGGTTTGTAGCCACGACGGCCACGACCCGATGCAGGACCAGTTGGACCACTCGGGAGACCGGCTCTTTCAGGGGACGGCGCTCTTGGTGTTTCTGGACCGACATTACCGCCTGGACCACCGAATCGGTTGTCTGGCCGGCCTGGCAATGAAGGCTCATTGTGTCCTCCACGACTTGCGCCACGCCCCCTACCGCGAGGGCCAGAAGGAATGTCCAGATTGGCACTGGGAACAGGGTTGAGTCGGCCATAATTCTGGTCTTGATGTGGCATACGATTGTCGAAGTCTTGATGGCGACCTCCTCCCCTGGGGAAGCCAGACGCGTCGCGCGGCATCTCTGGCTGAGGGAGTCTCTCGCCTTGTCTGTCCATGGGTCGCTCACCTCTGAAGTTGGCTGGCAGGGGTGATTGATCTCTGGGGTCCCGGCTGCTCGGGCGCTGTTCCTGAGAGACTGGGCGCTGTTGGCGATCATCGTATGGAGCGGGCGCACCTTGGTCGTTTGCATGTCGGTTGTGCCGCCGAGGAGATTGGCCACGATGAATACGTTCGCGCCCATCATCCCGGCTGGAGCGTGTCGGGGTGGTATGCGAGCCTGGATCTCTATCGCCGCCGATCAAAGCGGCTCGCTCAGGGTTGATAGAGTCCATGACTGCACCGCCGCCGCCCTGTCGACGGTTGCGAGATGAGCGATCGGCATCACCTCCCCTTGAAGGTCTGTCGCCGGTTTCCTTGGCGAAGAGGGCTGCTCGTTCTGGATTCATTGCCGGCTCATTGGTCACTGGAGCTGCTGGCTCTTGGGCTGTTGAATCATTGAGTCGCTCATGTGATCGTCCTCCACGTGAATCACGATGAGATCGATCGCGATCGTGCTGTGCCGGGCGCGGAGGAAGCTCAGCGCGACTGTTATCCTCTTTACTGTCCGGACCACGGCGCTCTATTTGATCTCTCCCGCGGCTGGAATGATCTGGTTCGGAAGGTCGACTTTCTCGGTGCTCTTTGGAATCACGGCTGTCTCTTGTTTCTCTATTGTCTCGCCCTTCCCTGCCATCCCGAGTGTCCCGGGACCCTCGAGACTCCCTACCTTCCCTACGATCGTGACCAGAACGGGACTGATTGAAGCGGTCTTGCGTGAAATGTCCTGGTATGGGCACATCAGGGCGGCTAGGTAGGTTATGGGATGGTCGGTCAGGTAGTTTGTGGCCGGCACGCTCATTCTTGACTGCCGCCGGTTTGGGAGTTGAGGACCGAGATTGGCTGGGAGTGTCGTTTCGCTTGGCGTTGTCGCGGCTGGGACCCGTAGGCTTCGCCGGCAGCGGTTCCTTGGGTATGGTACTGCTAGGGGCCTCTCGCGTAGCTTCCTTATCCTTGTCTTTATCATTGACTTCTCCATCCTCCTCTTCAGCCGTTGAGCCTTTGGGTGGTGCTGTCCTAGTGATTAGAGTATTAGACTAGTTTACGAACAAGCCTGTGAATGCGCCACTTACTTGTCGCTTTGAGGCTTGAAGTCAGGCGCATTGGGTCGTAGAGCAGATCCGGAAGCTGACGCTGTTTCTTTTCGTGCCCCGGCAACCTATTAAACAGTCAGTGTACGCCTTTAGCACTCCCGAAAGTAATCCTGTAACATACCGTGTTCTGGCGGAAGGCCTGGACCATGACCCATTTCGCCTTGCGTCGCTGTAATTCCGACATGGCGCCTTGAGCGGCGACTGAGAGATCCACACGACCACCTTCTTCCTCATCAGGGGATGTCTTTGCTGCAGCCTCCCGCTTGGCAATGTTCTGTAACTGTGAGACAAATTGAGCGCCCATAAAGTCCACGGCGGGGAAGTAGTCGAGAACGCATTTGAGAACAGTGATACCATTTCGAATATGCATCCATTCAGACCCTCCCAGGCAGTTTTTGAGTGCCATGTTGAGATTTTTGTGCCACCTGAATAAGAGATCCCTGAACTGCGCATGCTCCACAAATGTTTCTGGTTTACCTTCGTCGTTGACACTGAGGGCGAAGCCAAAATGAGGATGCTCAGATGTACCCTTCCCTTCTTTGTCGTATGCACCCAGCTTTGGACTGTCCTTTGAAGCTCTAGATTCTCGCTCTGCAGGCAGCAGCTCGTTCTTGTGCCATCTCGAGAGATCTTCTAGAATCAGTTTCAGAAAACGACCCAAGTACTCTGCCTCTCGAACAGTACAGGTAAATGTCAAAGAACGAAGTCGATTGGCGTTAAAAAGACGGTCATAGAGTGACATGAGTTTGAAAACGGGAGCATTCCACTCATGCAAAGCTTTGATGAACCGAAACGTGAACTCGGCGTCGGCTGGGGACATGAGCACACGCGGAAGCACGCACTGCTCCAGGAGAACATCCGACACGCTGTCTGGTTTTGCAGAAGGGTCCGGGTAGGATGTTTGGAATTGCCTCGTTAGGAAGTACTTCCACTTGGCTTTACGGAGTCCATGCTCGCTCAGCTCATCCAATAGATAGCCTTGAAGGTCCATCAGCTCTTTGCGCTTATCGTTCCTTCGGTCCACGGCTTTGCGGCTCATGTCGGATCGGTCGCTGGACAATGTCTGCCATTCACTCATAATTCGTTGGCGTTCTCGTACATAGACCTCCTCTGGAAAGCAGATATCGCCGAGCTGTAACGCCCAGAATAACGCGTACAGCTCAGGATGGATCTTTTGCCAAATTTCAGTTGCCAAGGTGGCTTGGATCGAATCAATGATTGGTTGCAGGGTACTGATGGTTTTGCGTGTAAGAGAAACACCATTTGATTTCTGTGAAGGAATTTGTAAGCCGCTGTTTCAGACGTCTGGTCGCAAGGGTGGGCAACGTACCGGTTCTTCGCTGTCGGCTGGCTCCAACGCATCTATCTCCTGAGTCGCTTCACTCTGGGCCTTGGCCTCGGACATATCAACGTCGCCTTCTTTGTCAGTATGGGGCTTTGTTCCAGCTTCCTTCTTCTTGCTCTTGCTTTCATTCCAAGGGAAGATGCGTTGTGCAAGGCTGGTTCTGCCAATTAGGAAGGCTAGACTTGGGTCGAGACCATATGCTTGAATCAGCTCAGATATCGATGGGACAATGGCATCAAAGGCGGTCGGTTCGAGATTGCTCCAGAGGAAGTCTAGATACTGGATCAATGTCTGGTGAGAGTCATCAACCACAGCCGATAAGAATTTGATGTGCCCTTCGTCCTCGGGCACCTGGAAGATGGCGGCTTGTCGATACTGTGCCAAGTTCAGAAGTAGGCGGGTCGCCAGTTTCGAATTGTCGAGAGCCTGTATCAGGCGTTTGGAACTCTTTACATTGTCAAATCGTCGGTCTTGCGCTCGGATGAGTGTGTGGCGTTTCATCCATGCACCGCCTGCCATGGATAGGACTTGGTAGTCTGTGAAGTCTGCAGCGTCGACGATGCCGCCCATGGAAGTAATGAACTCTTTGAGAATAATGAGGTCGGTGGAGTTGCCACGGAAAAGTTGATCGTTGACATATTGTAGAACTGGCGTTGGGCTGAGGAGTTGGTATCGGCGGAATACCTTGCCTGAGAATCGTGACAGAGCCTGCAGCCACTTGCTAGTGGTGAGAGCGTGCTCGGCCTGCGTTCGACTTCGAGATTTACCCAATGAGTTCAGAAGTGACCAGACCAAAACGTCATACGACAAATCAGTAAAGTACTTCGCACACTCAACAAAGGCCTCAATCAAGTTCGGATAGGATTCGAGCTGCTCGAAAGCGACTCGGAAAACTATGCCAGGAGATGAATAGCTAGTTTTGGCCAGCTGTTTTGCCATCTCACTCAGATTTGTCAAAGAAACTCGCTTCATCGTACCACGAGTATCAGAAGTTGCCCTGGCAAAAGCGGCTTTCATAGCAGGCAGCCGAGATATCTGCCCCTCGAACCACTCGGCGTACATCGAATACCTAGTCGTTAGAGGGAACCGTTTCACCAGGTCCCAGATGGCATTGACGACAGAAGCATTGGCCTTGGTGTGACTGAGGGCAGGTAATAGTAATCGTCGAAGCAGGTCGTGCCAGCGGGTGAGATTGGCGTCAGAAGTGTCATCGGCGAGACTCTTACCTCCGATACGCGCAAGCTTAGAGAGCAAAGCCTCATCTTTACCGATATTGACGCCTGAAAGATTCAAGAACGTGTTGCAAAGAGTGAAGACGTCATCCACAGTTTGGCACACGGGTATGTTGTCTGCCCATTCGTCCCAGTAGAAGCGGTAGTTCTGATTTTCGTTGACATTGAATTTTTCGGGGAACGGCCACCGCCACTGTTTCTTGGCTGGAGGTCGTTGCAGTCGTAGACTTCCTTTTGGCATGCCTGATTGATCGATATCAGGCAGTTCCTTGCTGGGTACTTCGAGAGACATGTTCGATTGTGGCCGTGTATCGTTGAACACCTTTTCAAGACTGACGTGAAGGATTCGATGGATTCTTTGCAATACATCAGGGTAGACTTCAGGGATCCATGGAAATCTGCCAAGAATAAACAAAGATTCGGGTATAGCGCCGATGGTAAGTAATTGAGTAAGAAGGGAGACTTTTTGTTCGAGAGGTTCAGGAAGTTTTGGTTTGTTCTCTGTGTCATCCTTCGCGGCTTGCTTTTGCTCGGTGTCGACCTTTTTCGTAGTCTCTCGTTTCGGCAAATTCGTTGCATTTGGGTTGTCGTCGTCGCCCTGGGGAAGGACGCCAGCCATAAGCAAGGCGTTCATTTGTCCACCTCCTCGAGCCGACCTTTCTTCCCTTTCAAGTCTCTCCGTTTCTTTCTCACGGATCTTCTCCATGTTCTCATCAGGGGGTGATAAATGAGGATACAAGTCAGCAATTGATAGAAATCCTACTTTGATCAGGAGAGCAGCGAGATAGAGTAAGTTGGCGGGCAACACATCAGTCTTGTCGCGCATCTCCGAGTTATAAAAGAGAAGCTTGAAACCCAGAAGTTGTGCTGCAACTCGATTACCTGGTGGTGGCAAGGTGTTGGTTTCCTCCATCCATTGCTGCTCGAAGTCTGCGTCGCCTTTGCTTTGTTGGCCATTGACGATTTTCGCTTGCTGCAAGTCGGCGTCACTAATTTGTCTTCCACCAAGCTCAAAAAAAGCACCCAGGTGAATTTCTCTCGCCCGATCCCAGAATGCGATGTCTCGTGCAAGCTTTTGGGAGGTAATGGCTTCCTCATCCTCTTCTGTAACAGTCCATTGCATGTAACCAGGCTCCGCCCAAGGAGGAAGACCGCCAATATATGGAGCGTCATATTTGAGGTGTGATCGAGGCCACCATGAACTGACCCGGAGAAACTTGATGAAAAATTTGTATTGTTTGATTAGCACCGCTGCAGCGACATCCAGCGTAACATCCAGAGCGCGACCGACATCTAAATCAAAGGTACCAATAAGACCCTTGATTCGTTCAAATGTCTGTTCGGCCAGTTCTG
The DNA here is from genome assembly GCA_000222875.2 of Periglandula ipomoeae IasaF13. Taxonomy (NCBI): domain Eukaryota; kingdom Fungi; phylum Ascomycota; class Sordariomycetes; order Hypocreales; family Clavicipitaceae; genus Periglandula; species Periglandula ipomoeae. The sequence goes on from AFRD01000066.1 coordinate 53,301, forward strand.
GAGGGGGAGGAGTCGCGCTGTTCGTCGAAAAAAGCTCTGTGATCAACTTGGAGTATCCCTCAGTCTCTTCTCGAAGAAGATTGTAATTCGCCTGTCGGTACAGTAGGTTCGTGGCCTGCCGTACGCCAAGTCTAGCAAAGTTATCCCTGATGAGTCCCAACTGTTGCAGGATTGGAGCATCCAAGATCTGTCGCATCAACGTCGGCGAGACTTCTGTAGCAATCAGGAATTCGCGAAGTGTTGGTCGGTACATTGCAGAGTTATTGTCCATAATGATTGCCAAAGAGTCCAGGAAGAGGGTGTGTGGAGCAAAAGCGTAGGCATCCTTAACAGCGTCCGGGTTCTCCTCACCCAAAATCTCCTTGACACAAGTTCCGGCATCAGCGGCGTCCAGCTTATTCTCGACAACAGCCTGAATGAACTCCTGGAAGAGTGTAGATAGCTCAGTGATATCAACATCTTCTCTTGCTTGGACACCTTGTTGGATTATCTCTTGACGTCCGCGTTCGTTCCATGCCTGGATCTTGTCCGGTGTAAGGTTCTCGTACTGATAGTTCGACCGAACTGGGGACACCGACCGTCGCGTGGCTTCTGGCGAAAGTTTTGTCGAGACTGGAGAATTCGGTGCCCTTGCTGGTTGAACTTGAACAGAGCCGGCCGGAGTCTGTCTTGACGTTGATGGTGAATTGGGAGCTTGTTTGGTCGCTGTGGGAGATGATGGTTGTGGCTGCGTGGCTCCTTGGTTGCCAGGATTGTTTCGTTGGTGGTTGTGATGTTGATTATGATTGTAGTTATTGCCCCCGCGACCATAGTTCTGCGAAGAATCACGTCGATTGAAGCCTCCACGCTGGCCCTGAGGGTAATGTCCACCACGACCTCGTCCACGACCAGCGCCATCATGACCCTCTTGTTGGGCCAGGTTCGTGTCTCCAGGCCGATGGGGAGAGGGTCTGCCTCCGTCCCCTGAGGGCCGGTCAGGCCTCTTGCGCTTGGGAGGCATGACTTGAATTTGCTAGTCAACCTTGAAATATCGTGTGTTATATCATTTATACCGGTGGAAATGTCCAGGCTTCCTTGATAGGTAAGTCGGTCGAGCACTGGCAGCAGTCAGTCGAATTGATAATGAGAAGGGAAAGTAGACAATGTCGAGGCTTGCGGCTCTCGAATAGAATAGACTGACATCTCCGAGTTGGGAACCCCGAATAAAGGGAGCGGCGCGCGGGAAAGAAAAAAAGATTTGAGCGAGTCGCGCAAACGCCCAAAGCTCAGGTTGGTGACAAAGGCCGACGAAAGAAGGACGAGACAGCAATTGCTGCTATTGTCGACGATTGTCGTTCCCACTAGAAACCTCGTGTGTCAAATGTGGCGAGTGATGATATCCTAGGAGTGACCGATGTTGCGTAACGGTGCATTCAAGATGCAGGTGAAGAAAGATCTATTATCATGAGCTCCACGCTCACGTCGCCCGTCGCCAGATTGTAGCCTTGCGCCTTACGTGAACTCCACCCGAGGGAAGGACAATTCGCCGGCGCAAACCCTTGCGAGCTCAAGCTTGGAGCTTGGAGAGTCACGTGCCGTATCACGCTACCGTGTCACCACGCCTTCCCGAAGTGCAGCTGCGACGACCGGCGCCGTTGCACACCGGGCGGCATGTGATTGGACAGAAGATGCGGCATTGGGGGCCGTAAATCCCTTGGGAGGTCCATGGTTCGAGCAATTGCGCCATCAAGTGAGTAACAATTTCAACGAGCCGAGACTAACCCTTCGGCAACAGAATTTCTCATTGATATGCAATATTTGCTTTACCACTCACAATAATACGTCTTGTACTTCGCAGGCTGTCTGACATACATTCGTGCGCACATCTTTGAATCTGAAGATCATAGCCTGAGCGACGGCATCTGTATCGCTACCTCCGCTGTCGGGGCGCAACACACAGATAATCAGTCACCGGGGACAGTGTCATCACAATGGCTCAAGAAGCTCCCAACAATGGTGTGTCGCAATTGAAATATGGTCAGTTAGCATCTCCAAGATTTCCTGTCTCATTCTCTATACCAATCTTTTGCCCCATTTGTGTCATCATCACTGTACAATGCCTAAGCACATTCTTGCACAAACCTCCCCCACTACCCTTCCATGCTTGATCCCGATGACTCGGAAGAACGGTGACTGAATACCTGGAAGAAAGAAAGCAATCAATCACAACCTGAGAACCCCTTCGCCGCCTTGATTCCCGACCAGCAGATAGCCATTATCCCCGAGTTCACGCTCGAATCGGGCATCACCCTCCACAATGTGCCTGTCGCATACACCACGCGCGGCAAACTCAACGACGATGGCACCAACGCCATGGTGATCTGCCACGCTCTTACAGGAAGCGCCAACGTGAGTGACTGGTGGGGACCATTACTCGGCGGCCCGGGACGCGTGTTCGACACTTCGAGATTCTTCATCGTCTGCATGAATAGCCTGGGCAGTCCATACGGCACGGCGAGTCCAGTCACCGCAAAGGATGGAAATGCGTCGAATGGCTGCTACGGTCCTGAGTTTCCCCTTACTACGATTCGCGACGACGTCAAGTGAGTATCTATATGCTACGCTCATCAACGAAATGCGATGCTAATCACATTCAGTCTCCACAAACTCCTCCTAGACGAGCTAGGCGTCAAGCAAATCGCAGCCGTAATCGGCGGCTCACTAGGAGGCATGTTCGTCCTCGAATGGGCTTACCTAGGCAAGGACTACATCCGCTGCATCGTCCCTATCGCGACATCAAGCCGACACAGCGCCTGGGGAATCAGCTGGGGGGAGGCCCAACGGCAGAGTATCTACGCCGACCCCAAGTACGACGACGGCTACTACCCCTTCGACGACCCTCCCGCCACAGGCCTCGGTGCCGCACGCATGGCCGCGCTGCTCACATACCGCAGTCGCAACTCCTTCGAATCACGCTTCGGCCGTAACATCCCCGATCCATCCAAGGTTCAAACCATCAGCGAGCGACCGCGACCGAGCACCCCCTCCGAAGCCCATTTCCACATCCACAACGATGGACATAACATCAAGCGAACCAGCATATCCCGAAAGGGCAGCAGCTCCAGCGTCCAGGCGTCGCCCTCACCTGCTCCCACTGATGTACCCGATCCTCAGTTCCACGGGCCCCAGAAGACAAGTACCGAGGGAAGCAAGAACGGCGAGAGCCTCACAGGCGGAGAAACAGCTCTGCCTACATCTAAATACTTCTCAGCACAGTCATACCTGCGATACCAAGGCACAAAATTCGTCAAGCGCTTCGATAGTAATTGCTACATCGCCATGACGCGCAAGCTCGACACGCACGACGTTTCGCGAGGACGAGCAAACACCATCGGCGAGGCACTCGCTCTCATTGAACAACCGACGCTGGTACTGGGCATCGAAAGTGATGGCCTGTTCACCTTTGCAGAGCAGGAAGAAATTGCGCAGCACATCAAGAATGCACGCCTGGAACGCATCGATAGTCCCGAGGGCCACGATGCTTTCCTTTTACAATTCGAGCAGGTCAACAATTACATTCTTGCATTCTTAAAGGAAGTACTTCCTGACATTATGAGCAAGGAGGGAACAGCGCCCAAGGAGTCAGGCGTGGGTAAATTGACCAAGTCGAGCACGTTTGGCGAGGCGGAAGTCGAAGATATCACGGCATGGTAGCATTTGTTTGAGGCTCACCGAATTCCCCCATTCTCATCATCAGTATCATTTGGAAAGGGAAGGAGATTATATTGGAGATATTCCTTTTAGGTTGATTTTTGGCTTATTTTCATGAACATGTTCTACATACCCACGTCGGTCTGTAGACGGGGGCTCAACGAATGCATAGACCCGGAGAAAAAGGATCCCTTCCAACAAGGAAAAAACACATAACATATTACAGAACTTACAGTAGATAACAAAATGGCATTTCCACGCATCATTTTACCTCATCATCTGCAACCATGACCCCTGAGTATACATGCAACCCGACCATCGCCCCCCCCCCCCCCCCCCCCTTTCGTCACCCGACCTAACCATAGATGTTGACCTAAGCCGACCATCTACGGTACCTAAGCCAACCATCCACAGTACCTTTGCTAACCATTAACAGTACTTATGCTAACTAGTATATATAGCTTACTTAACTAACTATATACTTATAATAGAATAAATATTTTAGAGTATATAAAAGTAGAACTAGTTCTAAACTAGTTCTAGACTTTCTATTAACTAGTTTTTAATAAGTTTTATAAGGCTATATTTTTAAATAATATACTATAATATACTATAATAAAAAATTATATAACTTTATATATTCTTTAATATAAACTTTTTATTATATTTATTTTAATATTATAAATAAAAAATATATTATTGATTAATTATAAATTACTTTATAATAGTATTATATAAGTAATATAAATTAAAAAGTATATTATAAACTTAAGCTATAAACTTAGATCTATATAGTTAACTAAAGGGGGTATAACCTAAAGAATATCTATATTTTTACTAGGCCTAGACTAGAGCTTTATAGCCCCCTTTTCTACTTCTTTATAATTATAGATATTATTATTAACGCTAGCTTGCAGAAGCCGCTAGGCCAGTCTATTATAATATTTTTGTATATTTATTTATCTAAGAGCTATTATAGCGATAAGAAGCAGCTAACTCCAACCTCTATGAAGGACGTTGCAGGAAGCTGAACCAAAGTGTTGAACTTCTCCAGATCCGTATCAATGTACCATCTGTCCAGCGATACGTTTATGACCATATCGGCCCTCGACTCATTCGGTTACCCGAAGTGCTTGACGCCCTCTTCATCTCTGAATTCAGTACTTAGTCTGGAAAGAACGTCACTTATTCTGGCTTGTTCCTCGCCCTGATTATCTTCAGGGCTGGAAATGATAGTCGGACCGGATGGCGTCATGCATGGCGTTGCATCCGCAGTTTGCCATTACCAAGACCGCAGTGCTGTTGCGTGTGCTTCATCGGGGTCAATCCTGTCCACACTTTATGGGCAGGTGAACATACGCTGCTTTGATGATGAAGATACATCAATTTTCCGCAACCTCGATCCTGTCCATGTTACATTACATCCCCATCACCTCTTTCTTCCGCACTCAGCGAAATCACACACCTCACTCCTGGGAGAAACCCACCTCTTCACAACCCTCTCCCTAACCTTTGTCCTCTGCTCAAAAGCATACGCATACCCAATTAGCTTTTCCTCTGACCATTTCCTACCTAGGAAACTCAACCCCATAGGCACCCCAGGCGCATGCGAAACCAGCTGTCCTGTCTCATCATGCCTAACAGGTGCATCAGGGCCATAGTGGCCCATCGGGACAGTCACGACCGGTGCTCCCACGACCGCAGCCCACGAAAACGAAGTACCAGATGGCATGACGAGGGCATCCAGCCCATTCTCCGCAAGAGCAACTAGCATACCATGTTTCCCCCGCAAGTCCAGCAGCTCAAGATATGCTTCCCAAACGCGGGGATCATCGTTACCATTATCAAACCCATTCTCCAGGAAAATGTCAAAAACACCTGTATCACGAGCTGGATAGTCCTCCAGCGGATGCTCACGCGTTAGAGCCCGGACATCAGAGAGATTTGTTACATTGAACGGATTATACGTCAGTTCAGCTAGATACGAAGCCAGATTGCTCGTAAAGTCCGCTCCGTTGACGATCCTTCGTAACGTCCTCTCAGGGACTTCGCGGCCCTTGGAGAAATTTGCAGGAACAAGAACCGCGCCTGCTTTTGTCAATGTGTCGAGAATACCTGTAAATGCGTCGAATTCCTCGCGGGGCAACCAGTCATTCATGCCCACGTCGGCCGTGATGACGTTCCAGGGGATGCCGATGCGGGCGCCCCGGAGGGCATCAATCTTGCAGGCAGACAGGTAATCTGGGATATCAGGTATGACAGACGTGTAGTTATCGCGGGCGTCATATCTTGCTATAGCTTGTAGGACGGTCGCTGCGTCGCGGACGGTGCGCGCCATAGGACCCACGGTGTCTTGATGCTCAGTACATGGAATGACGAGATGCCGCGAGGTAAGTCCCATAGTGGGCTTAATGCCTACTATACCGTTCTTATGGGATGGAAAGATAATGGATCCATCCGTTTCAGTGCCTAGGGATGCGAGCGCAAGACCAAGATCAGTTGTGACACCACTGCCGCTAGAGCTACCGCCTGGATCTTGCTTCTCATGATATGCCGCGTACGTCTGGCCTCCGTGGGCAGACCAGCCTCGGACAGGAACCAGACTGCGACTTTGGGCCCATTGGCTTAGATTTGCTTTACCAAGGATGATTGCGCCTGCTTGGCGGAGCCTTGCTACCGTGGTGGCATCTCGGGGCACTTTGGCGCCATGTAAGAGCCATGATCCGGCTTTATGTCGTCGTTTTGTCAGCCTCCGACTCTCTGTATTTTCTTGTTCTTGCTCTTCAAATCGCATGGCGGATAGGTGAACTTACAGGTATTGTTCATTCTATCATTTGTAGCAATATTGTTTTTAACAAGGATAGGAATCCCATGCAATGGCCTCCATGAATCAGCTTGTTATCGTGCCATGAGTACGATGATACTAACGGAGACTTACCCTTTCAAAATTCCTCTGGCTCTCTCTTCGTCTAAATTCGCCGCAATATCAATGGCATCAGGATTTATCTCCGTGACTACACTGAGCGTATCATTCACCTCGTGAATCCTCGTGGAGTACGCCTACATCTTCATTAGCGCTTACATTCGGTCCAAAATTATGTGACCACGGCTCTTTTCCACTTTTGGGGGCAATGTTACTCACTTTGACCAAATCTACGCTCGTGAAAAATCCGCTCGATAGTCCATTTTGTAAATCATCAATGGTAGCGTCCATAAGACTCGGAAACTTGGCATGGCTGCTTGCAGATGGCCATGCTCGTGGAGGAGAGAGAACCTGCTGCTGGAGCTGGCAGGCCGCTTGTCCTGCCAGCTGTAGCGCAGCGATGGCGATATAGGAGATTCTTCTCATTGCTAGGAACTGAAAGGGCTGAAATTTGAAGCCCGGTCGGAACCACGGGCTCGGGTGTTAGGAGTTGCGTTGGGCTTTTGAGCTGTGCTGACGCGGTCACGAAGTGGAACTTCGGGTACAGTAAACCACGCTATGCGTTTCGTTACGCGACCGATTGCGCACTCTACACCAAGTCTGCTCGTGTGGACTATTCTGTCATGGGAAATCTCGCGCATAGAGTTTGGCTAATGTCTGCCGCTGGATCTGTATTGTATGCCCTTAGAAACAGGCGATCCCGCAGGCTTCTACGAATGGGGACCACGGCCCCTCTCTCTTCACCATTATCGTAGCTGGTATAATGCGTTTCCAGACCAATTGGCCACCGTTGCTTACGCATGCGGCGAAGATTGCATCCTCCAGCGGTTTCAAACAGCAGACAATTTCATTATATCGAGTTACTCCATTGCTTCTTATCCTCGTGGCATTGACTTTGCTGCGCATCAGATCGAGTTTACGTTCCGCTCGGTATACACTGTTGAAGGTGGCAACTTTGACCATAAATTTGGTCCACAACGGCAGTCGCTCCTCGGGACGGGGCGAAAACACTCTTGGGAGCTCAAAGAATCGATTCGTCAGTCGGACATGTCTATCTTGCAGACATATGTACGCATAGGTAGCGACCCTCGGTGAGTTGATACGGATAACACCCCTATTGATGGAGCTGACGGAGTAATCGAGTTGTTGTGGACGCCAGCTGATTCGGAATATTGAGAGAGATGACAAGTTAGCTGAGAAATATTCGCATTTTGGGGTGGAGCAGTGTTTTTCACCTTGACAGCGCAGCATCCAGACATTGACATAGAACTTGATGGACACGAAATTTGGCGAGTCTCGAAGACAATCGAGTTCATCTACATTAGTCTGATAGTTTATGATTCCTAGTATGGGTTCCTTTTACCAGGGGCTTCGAAGAATTCACTAATGTGACACAATTGTCAGTTAATATGGGAAGCAAGAGAACGCGTCTCCTCCACCTGACCGTTCCAGACAGTGTGGTTCCTAACGTGGGCGGGTTATTCATAAGTGGCCGAAATTATTTGGGCCCCAAGAGACATTTGTTTTTTTCTTCTATCATTTGGAGACGGCATTGTGGCCGAAATTTGCCATAATATTTGTTGATTTACTATCACACGTCTGTACAACGGTGGAGGCTGCCGCCCAAGAACGAGGAGAGCGCGGCTCATGATCAAGGCGATGATTCCGACGACGGATTCCAGGAAATAAGGTATATTACATGCATAGACTAAAAACAAAGAAACCGCGCGGAGGGAACAGAGTGCAAAGTTTACATATAGTTACGGAAAGGTTCTGAGAAGGTATGAAGGTTCTGTGTAAAAGGCAATGATTAACTCAATATCTGCGCCACATTGTTGCAAAGGTGTCTGCCATATAAATCCCCATGTGAAACCCTTTGTGTCATTTGAACCACGATGCTGTAATTCTCATTCTTCATTTATTCTGATTCTTGGATACTGGATCCGCAGAATTACGACAAAGCCGCTCACCACGCCTATCGCCATCATATCAGATATTACAAGCCTCCTTGCTATCACTTGCAGGTACAAGATGCTCGTCGAAATTGCGACATTGGAAAAGTTTATAGCCATAAATGAGACAAGTCGGCCCTGGACGCCCCCCACAAAGTTCTGGCTTGAATCGGGCCGTCGCACTGAATTCCCCTTCTTCTTTCCCGACCCAGGACGCCGTTTGTACTAGTGGGACACGGTTATAAATGTGCCTACAACGCAGAGATGAATGCAAAATGCTAACTCTTTTTATAGAGTTTCACACTTCGTTCACGTAGAGTGTTGACGAAAGCAGCTTGGGTACAGGAAGTGGAAAGGCACGTGATGGTTGTTCGTCCTTGCGTGTCTCCAACACAAGCAGCCATTGCAGAAGTAGTCAACCATTTTCCAGAGGAAATCCGCCAGTTGATACTTCCAGAGCTCTCAGAGTGGTTCTTGCCAGATGAGCTCGTGCTGAAGATAAGGCGGAACGACGAAGGGCATTTTCGAGGGCCATTGGAGACTGAAATCAAGGCATATGGGCGACTCAAACCCCTGCATGGCAAATTTGTGCCAACGTTTTACGGTGATGGGATTTGGAGGGGTGAGCCATGTATCTTGTTAGAGAGAATACATGGCGCGAACCTTCAGTCCCTGGATACCAAAACGCTTATGGAGGAAGAGCTGGCCAAGCTGCTCGACGACATTTACGATAAATTTCAGAAGTGTGGAGTTTACAAACGAAAAGAAGATGAGCTACTGACCAACTACATCTTGAACGACGGGGCACTCATTGGACTTGACTTTGACCTGGTCAGGTTCAAAAGCTCGCCGGAGGATGCCTTGGAGGGGAGAACATCAATGCGCAATGACTTGATTGGAAAACATCGCAGTCTCCAGATTCGCTATTGGGAAAGGGGAGCGTTGAAGGGAGAATGGGACCCAGTGTCCATGAGAGTCAAGGATTACTTCAAGAGACAAGCAAGGCGACAGGCTGGTGAAGAACCTTTCGGCCTCCTCTGGAGATGGTATGATCCGGGCGCCTAACTGATCGTGCTGCTGATGAGCTTTATGTTCATTCAGCATAAGATAATAGCAAAAGAATCCGGTCAAGCTTTAGCTGGGATGAATGTGATGCCACCCCGATGCTCAGCGTGTCGCAATTGAGATGTAGGACGTCCGATGGACCCATGGTTGTGATGCGGCTCAAAATTGGCAGAGTTTTGCGACGACTTTCCTATGTCGGGCCTGGGTTTAAAATTGAAATTTGGCATGCGCCAGACAGGCGAGCCCTGCCTTGGGTCCACTGTCCGTCAGCAATAAGCGCCATCTTGGCGAAAGTGCTGCGATGTGATTGGTGGGCAAACTGTCTGGCCCCGCTCTGCTGCCTCAATGGACGGGCCTCGCCAGCTGCAAACTGCTTGGCGCTGGCCAACGTTAATTCCGGCGATGGCCAGAAATAGCCCTTCGACAAACATGAACGACCATGAAGACCCATGGACACCCATGGACAGCATGTGCAAGTGTGCCAGGGATAGCTGGAATCCCTGCCCTTTCCACACCATAACGGTTCGTGCCATTGGCTCGCTGCCTGGGCAGTTCCTGGCACAGCCCGGACCGTCTCTGAAATTGCCCTCTAGACTCCAGTCTGGAACATTGAGCTGTCTGAATTTGGCAGTGTCCGAATCAGCCAGACACGCCAGACCAGACAAACCCTCAACCTACACCTTTGTCACGGCCTTCTTGGCAAGCACTTCACATCCTGCGGGACTTGCATTGAGCACCAACTTTTATTACAGTGCCTACATTACATCCTGCATTAACCCCGATCCCAGCCGAGCCACGCGAACGACAAGGACCGCAGGCCCGCGGACAACGAGTGGGAGCTATGATGATGACAGGACCCGCCTAGAACAAGCACTCATCCCGCTGAGCTGCCCTTGGAACAATTGCGGCGACTTTCCTTATTGGGGCATCATAGTCTTCACTGTCTTGCCTGCCATCTTTCTGCTGGGTTTTGTAGAATCTTTTCTCTGGTTCAGACGCCTCATGATGGGTCGAGGGACGCTTCGAGTCGGCACCATCTCTTGGATCCTGCTGTGTCTACCGCTTGTTTTCCTCACACGAAAGATTCCAGCCCGTGATGCAGAGGACCAACAGACCCTTCGCACTCAATGGAAGGAGAAGAACTTGGGGCAATGCTTGAAGCTCTGGCTCAGCTGGGGCTTACGCTACAGATATCCCATGGAGCTTCTGGGAGCCCATCCGAACTATAGGTACGGTGACCCCGTGGCCGAGGAAAAGTTGGCAGAGCAATGGTATGGAGCCACTGGCAATGCAGCTCAGATCCCAGTATCGTACATGCCTCAAAACGTTCAGCAGCAGCCTGTGGCTATGGCGAACACCTCCAATGGCGAACAAGCACCAAGACTGCCACCGCGACCAAGGGTTGCATCTCGCAACAGTCGAAACATGTCTGCGGAGACTCATCTAGCAGCTGTGCCGGAGGAGTCAAACTCAAAAGGCGTGAAGGGCAAGTCTGGCGCACCAGGCAGAGAACACAGAGACATCGAATGTTGTTTCAGACCCCCAGGAAGGAAGAGCTCCGCGCGAGGAAGGAGATGAACTGAAGAAGGATGCGACAACAAGTCAACCAATGGCAATTGACAAAGCTGAGTCGTCGCACCCTCCCAAGGACGGCAGCGCATGAGGAGGGCCTTGAGCTGAAAGTGGAGGATCTTTGCTGATTTACGCATTTAACATTACAGTATACCCCTTGTCATAGCCATGTTTTACAGTAATGCATAGCCAGATATACATAATTGTTAATGAAAGCAGCCGTCACCGGCCAGTTATAATCACAGTCATCATTTTTGAAGTACAGTATTTCTCGCGTGACTGACGGACAAGGTCATCGGCCTCGGACAACGCCCCACCCCGAATGGGGCTTTTCACGGTCAGCGAGCACTAGACGGTCTCAGAGTTCTGTGGCGCACAAGGTGGACATAATTGCTGTCGCCCGATTTATCTGGTCTAACGTCTCATGTATTTTGTCAAGCTACCCTTGCCGTCACTGTTCGGTAATACTGCAGCCCATTGTAGTGAAGCCTCGTCGTATATCATCGTGACTGCAGCCAATGCAATAGTCAAGCCAGCTGGCGTCGGAAGTGGCGCGATGCCGAGCACCGTCGTTGCACTGAAGATTGAACTATATATTTCTATGATTCTGCATTGAACCTGCGTTGGAGATACATAACACTATCTGATTTCACACTCTAATACATCTCTCACTAGTGTACACCCATACACAACTATATTTGTACAAACCATCTTCTACCCACCATTGTAACAAGATTATCATTCTAAAGATGGCAATCGACCACGTCTCCCTCCAAGTCCCCCAATCCTCCTTCCAAGAAATCCTCAAAATATACCTCGAGGCACTAAAACCACTCGGGTACGAGACTCGCCATCAATTCGGGCCATTTGTCGTCGGTCTGGGTTCTACCAAGGACGACTCGGCGGAGCACTACAAGGCTGCTGATTTTTGGATCATTGGCGTGAAGGGGTCGCACATTGCGTTCAGGACAAACGGTGCGTCTTTTTGTTTTTCTTGGTTGAGTCGCCTTGTCCTATTGCTGATGGCGTTGTTAATGCTGACTTATCGTAATGCAGATCGTGCACCTGTTGATGCGTTCCACGCTGCGGCTATTGCTGCCGGTGCCAAAGATAATGGCGCGCCGGGGATAAGGGCTAATTACCATTCTAATTACTACGGTGCTTTCTGGCTGGATCCTAATGGGAATAATGTCGAGGCTGTTTGTCACGGGGCCTGAGCCTTGGTTGTCTGCGCATGGTGATTGAGTTAGCGTTGGTGTATAGGGTGTGGGGAGCATATGTGGCGCGTGTTGTTTGATAGGGTACGAGCATTGGAGTCAGCGTTGGACGTGAGAAGAGCAGTGAATTATTTATAAATTGAATTGAGATATGTGGTATTTTTGGTGAATTCTCCTTCGTGACGGCTGAAGGTCAACCAAGGGTTGCTGAATGCGCCTATGTGTGGTGGTGAAGCATTGTCATCATCAGCTACCTTCACTGAGAGTCCTCAAGAATTGTTCTACGGCAGCATTTGTTTCGCCGGCCCTCTCCAAATGCACCCAATGTCCCGATTTTAGATATTCAACCTTCAAATTGGTCCCCCACTCTGCCAGCATGCCGGCCTGCTGCTCTGCCCCCTCAGGCGCGATGAACAAACAGGGCTGCTTCAACTTGACACCTTCAAATCCTTTCTCGTCGTCTGCAAATAAATTGTCCTTCCACATGCGATACCACCTCGCCACACCGGTATAGCCACCCTGTTTATAATATGCGTTCATATGCTCCGTCTGCAGTTCCTCTGGGTACCACTCCGCCAGTGGAACTCGTTTGTCGTCTTTCACAAACTCCTCCATCTTGCGCAGGGGATGGAACCACTCTCGCCAAACTTGGGAGCCATTGTCGGCGAACAATAAACTCATGACTGAAGCTGAGTTCTTTTCAAGAATATCTTGTGCTTCTTCACTGGTCAAGAAGTTGATGTACCCGAGGAGCTCGAATCCAATAAATTCTTTAGTCATGGCATTGATAGAGTCCAAGTTGAAGGGAGTCCCCATGCGTGGTGGCCCAACTGCAATGAAGACGAGGGCGCTGAATCTCTCTGGATGATATGCTGCGAGACGAGATAGCAGAGTTGCACCAATGTCATGACCGATACCGACCACAGTTGACAAATGCAGAGAGTCCAGAAGCTCAACCAGGTCTTGAGATGTTGGCTTCAGGCGGTAGGCTGATGGATCGGTAGGTTTGCTGCTTTGGCCGAAGCCCAGTAGATCGCAGGCGAGGATGCCATAGCCATGTTGGGTGAAGTGGGTGATCTGTTGAGTCCAATCTGGGATGTGTGAAGGGAAGCCGTGGAGGAAGAAGAGTGTGACGGATGATGCTGACGGAATATGAACGTAGGAATACTTGTGGCCTCTGGAAGAGGTGAACGAAGCTCTTTCGGGCAGTGGTATTGTCATCTTGCACGAGGGGATGAGGATATATGGTTCATTCTGAGGTTTAAGCTCGTAGCACTGAGCGGCTTACTTAAAGCACTCTACTAGCCATCACGGCGAGTTTTCGGAAGCTTTTTAGCACGACCCATAATTAGTGCTACGACGTCATCTCACTGCAGAGTTGAGGAAGCAAATCGGAAGCCGTTTACTCAACCATCTCAAAGTCCATAGAAATCAGCAGAAACGCTGTCGTGGGAGTAGACGTTTCGATGCGTAATAACAACGGAATGTTGCATGGTCGGGAAGGTGTCACCTCGCACTGACACGTCAAGCTTCATGTGCAAGCGTCAAGTCATTATTGACTAAAGAAAAGAGTGGCAACAGAATGTCAATATGAAGCCGAACGATGCAAATAAAACCCTCGCATCGCCTCTCGTCGTCCAAAGCGTGCATTTCCGCCACTCTTCATGCGTCTCTCTGGAGGCAGCTCTGTCTAGACTTTGCAAGGACCGAGATCTGACCACGTCGAATCCCAGGCTCGTGGGGCCAGAACCGTCGTCGCGACCCACCTTCCCCAAGCTCCAGTTCCGTTCAGGGGAGCATTGCACCAGGACAGCTCCGTACCCGCGGATCAAGCTTATTCCGTGTCCTCGCACCAGAATTGAGGACAACTTGACAACCAGCGCATGCAACCCTCCTGTGTGTCGAGAGCCATTCCATCCCTCCCCCAGCTATCGTCGTCCTCTCCTTCAACATCCGCCTCTCCTTCATTCCCTACCGACAATCCTCACAATGGCCGACCAAATTCAAGAGCTCGTCGATACCCCCGGCCAATTCCTCAAGGATGGCGTTCAATTCATGAACAAGTGCCAGAAGCGTATGGCCCCCTTTGACTCCAGCGACACATGACACTCTTGGGCGAACCGAAACTAACCATCATGCTCCTATAGCCGACCAGAAGGAGTTCACCAAGATCTGCCAGGCTGTCGGCACCGGTTTTGTCATCATGGGTGTTGTCGGCTACGTTGTCAAGCTGAGTATGTAGACACGCCTCTCCTCCCTGCCAATGCGCTGTTAATCAAGTCCTTTCTGCAGTCCACATCCCCATCAACCAGATCCTCGTGGGAGGCGCTTAAACGATGCGATTTAATTAGTGGGTTAAATTGGGATTCAACTACGAGCGAGTCATTTCGGGATCGAAGCAAGAGCATACTAGAGCACGCTTTTTGGGCAGCACGATCGCAACCTGAGTTGTAGGACACGACATAATATGGTGGGAAACGAGGGTATACCATTGCGAGAACAGCAATTTGCGGATGAGGTGCTCGGCGCCTGTGTACTGATAGCGGAGTTGCGGCTCAAGGAATAAAAATATCGTCTTCTGGCATATCCCTACTCTTTGTCTCCTCGTGATCTGCAGCGTGTATCATGGCGAGGCGACGCTAGGTACTGGTCGGAGCTCTTCTGCAAGGACCAACCTGTAGTATGCTGCCATCTGTAGAGTTCTTTGCGCCGTGCTGTGTTCATATACAGCAATGCAATGCATGCGATGATTGCGGCCCTGCGATACCGGCTGTTAATATTTGCTCAACAGGCATTGAGCCAGGTTTTGTAATCAACAAAGAAGTGGTACGATATCCTCTTTGCGGGCTCAAGTGTCGAGAAGGCGAACCTGTATGCGGAAGGCGTATCATGGAAGGCGTCTCGCTGTGTAGATTGATTGAAGCACTGTGGAGGTGTGCGGGGCATTTTGGCCTCTTGCCATCCATCATATAATGAGATTGACATCCTGACTTGATTTTTGACGCCTAGTCTGCACACGCAGACTAAAACTTGCTTGATGATGAAAATGCTGTGCCAGAGGCTTTACACCAGGGCTCATCCTTCGAGGATACAAGCACGGCTATTCTCCAATGCGTCGCTGAAGTCGCTGCAGATCAATGCGGATCGACTCAATGAGACGCTTCACCACACATGTCAGTGGGGAGCTGCTAATCGCTGGGGGAGGTCAGTCTTGAAATGCTGCAGTTTTTTAAACTCGTCTTGATTCTATTCCCCCTAAATCACTGACGCTTACAAAATTTAGTGGACCAAATGAAACGGGCATGTCAAGGCTCGCTTTATCGGATGAGGACGCCAAAGTTAGACAATGGTTCGCGGAAGAAATGACCAAGCTCGACTGTCAGGTCACGGTAGATAAGATGGGAAATCAGTTCGCCAAGAGGGCAGGCTCTTCTAGCTCTCGTGCTCCAATGATCGCGATGGGAAGTCATTTAGATACGCAACCGCGTGGGGGACGATATGACGGTATCCTGGGTGTGCTAGCTGCCGTGGAAGTGCTGAGGACGCTGAATGATGCAGGCTACAAGACAAACTATGATGTTGGCGCAATCAATTGGACTAAGTAAGTTATTCCTTTCAGCCACAAAATAATTAACGGCTCGTGCTAATTCTTCGCAGTGAGGAAGGTGCCAGGTTTCCCAATTCCATGGTGTCATCCGGTGTATGGGCTGGCAAGATCCCTTTGGAGAAAGCCTGGGGCTTAGCCGACATATTCGACTCATCTTCAACAATGTTATCTGAGCTGCAGCGACATGGATACGTCGGCGACGTGGAATGCTCTAGCGATGAGTCGACGGGATACCCCCTCACGGCACATTTCGAGTTACATATAGAGCAAGGACCCATTCTGGAACGAAATGGGAAGAAGATTGGTGTTGTTCAGGGAGCCCAGGCATACAAATGGCTCACAGTCTCGGTAACGGGACGCGATGCTCATACAGGAACGACGCCCTTGGATATGCGAAGCGACCCGGTGCTAGCGACGGCAAGAATGATAGCTGCATCTAACGCCATCGCAAAAAAGCATGGTGCGCTGGCGTCAACGGGCGTCGTTAAAATTCCACCAAACTCGTCTACCAATACAATTGCGTCGGAGACGACATTCTCCTTGGATATTCGCCATCCAGAGGATGAGGTGGTTGCTCTTGTGCTAAAAGAGTGCCTCGCGGCTTTCGAGTCAATCAGCAAAGAGGACGGCAAAGGCGTCCAATTCGGCTGGACTGTGGATACGGACTCTCCCGCGACGAAATTCGACAAGGATTGCATCAAAGCCGTTGAGATGGCTGCCGAGAACATTGTCGGCTCGGCCGGCTGGCTACCACTAACAAGTGGCGCGGGCCATGACAGTGTTTACACGAGCAAGAAAGTGCCCACGACGATGATATTCGTGCCTTGCAAAGATGGAGTTAGTCACCATCCTGAAGAATACTGCAGCCCGGAAGATTGGTGAGTGCCTCGTTTGCCAAGACGCTCCTTCTTTTCGCTTTGACTAGGCATATTAATGATGAATAGTGCGATCGGAGCGCAGGCTCTGCTGCAAGCCGTCTTGAATTACGACAACATGCTAGCCAGCAGAAAGTAATCACCAAATGAAGTCTATTCAAAACCTTTTGAACCGAATCGTGAGGAACCGATCGATCAATTGTTAAGCAAAGTTGTTGTGCTTGTCATGCTATCGTGGGAAAACGGGTAGAAAGAGAAGCTTGTCACCACACCCCCAAAACCTCGTCCTCGCCAAATGACGACGCTATTTTGCTTAAAATAAAACCTTCTTTTCTGATTTCTATGATGATTCGTGTATCTTTGTTCCTCCCAGACTCCCACGCACGTGCTATGATGTCTGCTTTCCAGAGACCCTGATGGCTACCCCGGAACCATCAGGGTGTGCTAGGAAGCGCAAGTGACATCGCGTCAAAGAAGCTACTAGAGGCTCAATGTGCGAACAAAATTCTATAAGGGTTCTCAAAATGCCGCTTTGGAGAGCAATATGCCCGTGTTCGCAACAGTGCATTCGCTTATGCGATAAATGTGAATTGATGTGCATTTCGGTTGTCTGTGTTTGCCTCAGAACCTAACCCTATTTCCCCGAGGCCATTTGTCAACTTATTCTTTTTATTTCTTCTAGATACTAAATATCACAGGATAAAGCTGCTCAATCAAATCACCCATTGACCCATTCAGCCATGGCTGACACTGACATCTACGACATCATCATCGTCGGAGCTGGTCCCTGTGGCCTCGCGACTGCGGCTCGTCTCCGAGAACACACACCGGCTGCTTTATTCACTGATGAAGAGCATCGCCGTTTCCACTGGATCAATAAGTACGGGAACAATGTGAGCCTGAAACATGTCCGCAGCGGCAAGTTTTCCACGCCACGACGCAAGATCAAACCCGAGTACAAGATGATGGTCCTTGACGGCACGGACGACAAATGGCTTGGACGATGGAACGAGCTGTTTGGGCTGTACGACATCTCGCATCTCAGAAGTCCAATGCTGTGGCATGTTGATCCGCTGGATCGTGATTCCCTATTAGCGCATGCATACTCGGAGAACCGGGAGGGCGAGCTGGTCGAAATAAGAAACTGCGTCGGCAAAGAGATTAGCAAACATGCTAAGAAGAAAAATGCCGGTAGCAGACATACTGGTACAAAGTGAGTTTCGGTATCAATGCCGACAGCCGGTGATGGAGAACAGGAACTGATAATTTGACAGACAAGATGCTCGAATTGCCATCAATCTGCGGGAGCGAAATGACTACTACACCCCGTCCCAGTCTCTGTTCTGCGACCATTGCGAAGATGTCGCACTGCATTATTCCCTCGGGGGAGATTTGATCAAGAAAGACATGCTCACAGACCTGGATTACGGTGTCGTTAGGGGTGTGTCAATTGATGACCAGCCTATTTTCACAGTCAAGACACCTACAAAGCAGTTCTACTCAAAGGCCGTGGTGCTCGCAGTCGGTGCTGCCAATAAACCACAGATTCCGAGGATGCCATCCATGCCTCAGGACCTGCAGAATCTTCGCCAAGCATGTCACAGTCTCCAGATCAAGACCTTTCCCGATCCCCTCGTGCAGCGCCGTATGGCAGCAGGCAAGGCTACAAATCTGCTCATCGTCGGCGGCGGTCTAACCTCTGCCCAGCTGACTGATCTCGCGATTCGGAAAGGCGTGTCTAAGGTTTGGCATATCATGCGAGGCCCATGTCGCGTCAAACATTTTGATGTCGATCTTGAGTGGATGGGCAAGTACAAGAACACGGAGCAGGCTCGTTTCTGGCTCGCGGACACGGACGAGGAGAAACTAGAGATTATCAAGTCGGCAAGGGGAGGTGGGAGCTTCACACCTCTTTTCTATAAGCGACTCAAGAAACATATTGCGTCTGGAAAGCTTGAGCTCCATGAGAAGATATCTTTGGTGGATACTGTATTTCAAGAGACAGACGAGGGAAGTGGTATGTGGACTGTGAAGACAGATCCGCCGTTGGACATGCCCTCTTTCGACTACATTTACTTCGCGACGGGTGTGCAAACAAATGTATCGACACTGCCATATCTTCAGACTATACAGAAAAAGTATCCAATTGACAGCTTCGGAGGTTTTCCTTGTATTAACGAGGACCTCATGTGGGCGGAGAACCTCTCACTTTACTGCGTTGGCAGGCTATCTGCCCTGCAACTGGGGCCAGCTGCCCCCAATATTGGTGGCGCAAAGCTAGGGGCTGAGAGAGTCGCATGGGCAATCGAGGACACGATCAAACCTTCGGGGTGGAAGGAAGATGAGGAGGCGCATCAACAGGACAGTGGAATGGCAGGATACCTGTCGGGACACGGAAACATGTATAGCGCGTTGGCTATCGAGGCTAGCTGATATTGAGACGAACAGTAGCATGAGGCCTGTTAGTGCTTTACATCACTGCCCAGGCGAACTGAATGAATAACACACTCGACCGTTGCTAATGCATTGAATAATTTGTTGTCAGGATGACTTGTGATGATGGCCCGGGAAGACCACGACGAACCAAGAAAAATCCCCCCAAAGCCAGAGGACCACTTGCATGCCAAGACAATAGCGTCACTGGAAAGTCGATCCAAATCTGGAGTAGCAAGTAGGGGCCGAACAGCCGTTGATCGGCGAGATGCCGCCTAAGCGAGACACCAGCGCTGTACGTTAGCACGATAATGGCAAACACCAAGAACAAATCTCGATGCTGTCAAGCCGAAATACCTGCCATGAGTCCTTGTGCACATAGAGACAGCTTCAGACAGTTTCCAGAGCTGACATCCTGAAATTGCCTGGCAGCCAATGCCCACCGTTCGTGGAGGCTGTGTTTCCTTGGTGGTCGCGACCCTATGACGTTATCCTGTTGCCGGATACCCGATTGTAAGTGGGTTTGCGACAACCATCATAAATGTACCATAATGACTGTGATACACTGGAAACGAAAATCTGGCAGCAGCCATTGAGAGTTTCTTACGGACTTGACGACGATGGTATCCGACTTCGTTGTAAAGCTCTGCTCAGAGAGTAACACGGTGAGCTCTGTGTGGGAGAAAGATCCGACTAAGCCCCCAGGGCATATCGTCAAGCAATTGTTTGGAAGCTACAAGCGGGAGAAAACTTGCGATGTCGATAAGCTTCGACAGCCAGCATCGAAAGAGGCACAGGGAGCGGCCCTTAAATGCGGCAAATGGGGTTCTACCACACCGAGTGATCTCTTTCTTCAAGCTTATGCGGATGTGCTCAATTGCCTCGAGGCGGATCCGCTGTCTGGAGTGGTATCTCCATCGCTAATGGGATCTCATGGTACTATGCCGCTTACTGTTATTGTACCTGTTGCAGACATTATCCGTCACTGCTCCAATTTGATCGCCAGAGCGGAGAGGGATGTGTTCTTTATCACCTGCGCCTGGTCACCTTCTGTGGCGCAACGGCTCATCAAAAACTCCCTCATTGAGCTATCCAGAAGATGTGTCGCGCGAGGAAATCGCGTCACCGTACACCTTATGTATGACGCCCCAGGGCCAGCGAATTTGACCGGCTCTTATCACTCAGTCAAGCCGAGCACTTATTCCGGCAAGTCAATTAAGCTTCCCTCGACAGAAGAAATACCCGGTGTTGATCTGGAGATGGTCACTTTGCATGCCTTGCCTCTGGGCACACTGCATGCTAAATTCTGTGTCGTAGACCGGAAGGTTACTGCAGTCATGAGCAATAATATGCAAGACAATGAGAATTTGGAGATGATGGTACATTTGGAAGGTCCTATTATGAATAGTATTTTCGACACAGCGCTTATCACTTGGGATCGAGAAGTGAATGACGGCCAGCGGGAAGGTTGTATCAACGGATCACGAGGCAGTGCTTTGTCGGATGAACCACAGGCTAATGGAAAGCCGGATCTCTCATCAGTGCACACTGAAAGCGAAGTCGCGCTTGCCGGTGAGCACCATCCGCATCTACCAGCCCACACAGACGAAGATCCTCATTACGATAAGGACCTGAATGATGAAACCATCCGCATCCAGAGTAGCTACTCAGCAAAAGAGGACGAGAGTCGCCTGGAGGCTGCAAACCGCCAGCTGAACATACCCGTCAAAACGCCCATTCCTCCCACTGGGCCCGAGATTCGAGATGGCGAGGAGATGACACCCTACATTTCTACATTAACGCCAGAGCCTGTACCAATCGCGATGGTGTCTCGCCCCCCTTATGGATGGTTCGGGTCCAAAAACGCCTTCGTTCCTCAAAATGAAGCCTGGCTGTCACTCACCCGCAACAGCAAGAAGAATGTCTTTATCTAAACGCCAGATCTTAATGCCGCGCCGCTCCTGCCTGAGCTAATAGCAGCACTCAAGCGTGGTGTTGGGGTAACATACTACGTCTGCTTCGGCTACAATGACCTGGGAGAGATGATACCAGGCCAAGGGGGAACAAACGATCAAGTGGCTCACAATTTGCTAGAATCGCTACCTGCTGATGGTCCAGAACGCGCTTTGCTGCACATATATAACTATGTCGGGAAAGACCAAGACCATCCGATTCATCACTCCTTCAAGTCAAGATCATGCCACGTCAAGCTACTGATTGTAGATGATAGTGTCGGAGTCCAGGGCAGCGGAAACCAAGACACACAGTCGTGGTTTCATAGCCAAGAGGTCAATGTGATGGTCGACAGCAGGAAGATTTGTGAGAAATGGAGGGAAGGTATCGAGAGGAACCAGAATACGAGAGCCTTCGGTCGAGTGGCATCTGATGGGATATGGAGGGACAAGGATGGAAAGCCTGGTGAGGGGTACATGGGAAACCCTGGAAAGCTGGCAGGATTGGTGAAGGGAACGGTTGGCATGGCGTTAAAAATGGAAGGACTGGGGTGATTTTAATGCGCCCGCTGTGACTGAACATTCGGGGTTTTTCTGTTCTTTGATAGCGCAACGAATACGATGCTGTCCTTGAAAGCATTCAACAGGGTCTCACTTGGTATGGGAGACCTGGGTTTCTGGATGAGGGCAAGGTAAGTGCCGACAATTCGAAATGTCCAGCAATCTCAGAGCGACTGGGACGGGATACAGAGTTGTGGGGGGTCAAGCCATAGTAAAACCTTTGGAATAGCCATAAATCGATGTCCTACACATTCCTTGAAGAATGAAGACAACATATCTTAATCATTTCGCGACCAAAAGCTTGTTTCCTGTGCACCATCATGGAGTGGGAAGGCGGATCGTATCTTTCAGGCATTTGAGCTCTATGAGACCACCTCTTGAAACGAGTGGCTGTACGAGACGCGTGAACAGCTGCGATTAGAATAATTTACCAGCGTCATGACAATCCCGTTTTGTGGCCACAGAGCAGAAAGAACAACAACTAAATATAAATAAATGTTTACGAATCACGTGGCGGGCGTGATTGTCTCTCATCCAACAAGAACGTGGGAATATAGCGGCCGCCACACCAGAAGAACGGGCAGAAGAAACCTTCCCAGCCCTATTTCTGTATGGAGGCGGGGCTTACATTGATGTGAAAGTGAGATGTCAAACAACACAGTCTGCCCGAATACGTGGAAACGCCACCTCGGAACTCGCAGTCCTGAGAAAGCGACTCTATTTACAGCAAAGTGCAGAATGGCAGACTACGCAAGGCTAGAGCAAATTGCTTCTGGGAAAGCAACAACAGCGCGGCAGGAAACGATCTAGCTCCAGGGGCCAAATATGCCTTGTTTCGGAGAGGGCTATATGTGGCTGCGCGACCACGTAGGCTACGGAACATGCCGACCTGTCATAAGAGCTGGTTGCAGCCCATCAGCAGCCCGACTACCAACATCCGAAGCCATGCGAGGGCCCGAGCAATTGTATGGACAGCGGTCAAAACTTCCATTTACAAGCCTATGACAAGATTGGCCAACATTTTCAGCTTCACAATGCACTGATCAATATCCTCCAGCTGTAATCAGGCAGTGACCTATTGGCTTCAGGCTCCAGTAATTCTCATTACACAAAGAAAACGGGCTTCTTCACTACATGGCGGACAGAGATAACTCTTGGAGTAGAATTGCGTGGATTGGGACTGTGTTTGTCAGTTGAGTTACTGGCATGCAATTAAGGCATGACATGTAAGTCATGAGGGTGTCATGCCAGTGAAGTTTATGGTTATGCAACCGAAGCTCAGAGTTGATGGCTGACCGACACTTGCAAAATTCAACCAATGGAATCATTGACCTGAGTTTTAGAGAAAAAGCCGCCTCGTACAAAGCAAACTTGCATCAATAGATTTTCAGCACGACCCCAAGGCTTGGGAAAATGACCGCCGACGCGTACTCTCACTCGACGATTGGAACCAAGTTGCTGTTCCTTACGTTGAGTCCTGGAGTTCTAGACTATCAGCCGCAAATAATCCTTCCTCAAGTGACTGGTGCATGAGAAGTGCTACTGACTATATAATTACTACAAAATCCCATCTATACCGCGTTCAAATCTCCTCATAACCAGACGATCAGAAACACTTGCACCTTACCCGCACCTCGTATCAAAACTGATAAGTATCACCATTACTCAAAATGCGTTTCATTACCTTGCTCGCTCCCTTCCTCAGCCTTGTGGCAGCTATGCCAAACCCAAGAGGCGATGCCCCCTCAAAGGTCAAGGTCCGTGATATCACACTCTTGGGAAGTGGTTGCCCAGCTGGAAGCGCTGATGTGCAAGTTGATGCCACTGGTACGCTCTTCGAGGCAACATTCTCGCAGTATGCGGTGCAGACTGGTCCTGGCACTAAGGCCATTGACTGGCGCAAGAACTGCAAGTTGACACTGAATATGGAGTTTGATTCTGGATTCCAGTAAACTATTTTGAGTATGGCCCTGAATTTGACTCGACTGTTAACCCTCTTTAGGTTTTCCATCCTTGATACTGATATGAAAGGCTTCGCGGAGATTCCCAAGGGGGCGCGAGGCCAATGCACGAACACCTTTTCATTCACCGGAAATGGTGCAGAGCATGTTGATTATGCCATCAACCTCCCTGGAAAGTTCAGCGGCAACTTTGACTTACAGTCACGACCTGGAATCCTCTCTTGGTCCAAGTGCGGTGGTAGCACTTCCATTCTCAACATGAACACGGCTTGCGACCTCAGCCCAACTCACCTTCCTGCCTTGATTGCTGTAAGTTCTGACTGCACTATAGCAAGACGACTTTGTTTGTTAGATTCTGATTTTCTTTCAGGTTGATAGCATCAGTGGCAAGCTCACTGTCAAGTTTGCCGTTCAGTGGCGACGCTGCCCAAGGCACTAAGCAGATGCCCGCCTCTCACTGCTCCGAGTTGGACTATGCTGATGCTAAGTGTACTCCGTTGTTACAAGACTGAGATCCTGAGCTCTCAGCGCGGGAAGAGTCCTTCAAGAGGCTAAACAGTCAGCGCGTTGGAAATGTTGACCGACGTGGCAGATATTTTCTCTTCATGTGTTTTCGTTGCTTATGTCACTCCTTTTATGTCACTCCTTTTATGTCTCTGTCTACAATGTTTCTTTTCTACACTGAAAGACGTTGAGTTTCGTGACTCATGTGGAGGATATATAAAGTGATATGCAACAAAATAAAAAGATCAGACTTTGTTTGCTCCTGCCATTTCTCACTTATTTCATATTTCGCATTACCGATCCTCATAGGGTGCGGAATTCAAGGGACCTAGTCATTCATTTCCCTCTGTTCAGGTGATATCACATATGATGGATGGCAGAACTGTACGCCAACTGCAAGCATGACTCGCATCCAGGCTCAATCTCTCTCTTTATCTAGCCCGCTTCAGAGATTAACCCTAACCCTATATCTCAGACACTGAAAAGTATTATTGGCCCAATAAAAAAAATGAATGACAAACACTGCATGTCATCTTCACTCTGAGCGTGGAAGACGTTGAGGTCAAGTTTCGTCATATATATATTCTAATTCTCAAGGATTCACAGTCGCGCAAGATTTATTATTGCAAAAATTAACGTATTACTATAATTTCAGGAGATACGAGCTGATTCCATACCAGCATTGAACATCACCTCGTTCCAAAACTTTCATTCTCATGGCGCCAGGGATAACTATACATCATCCTCCTTGTGATGCTTTGAGCATGTAACATCAATGGGGTAACACGGTTTCTCACGGAAGGAGTTATGAGCTCCAATATCCCGCAGATGCCGATTGTACACGGACATGGCGCTACAAATCCGAAACGTCGCGGGCCGACTTTTGAGTTCAAAGTTGTGGAGTCGGCACCCCTGTCAACTGTTTTAAAACAGCATCTTCTATCATTGTGGAACCATGGGTTCCTTCCCACAATGCAAGATCCTGGAGCAGTTCATAGATCTTAACGGAATTGCCATTGATCGATTCAGGGGTACGGTACTTGTTGAGATAAGCACTAGCGTTATCTCGCGTGTGTCTTTGGCCTTGAGGCAAGCGACATCTTGAATAGTAATGTCTCCGAATGCGCTTTGAGGAACAGAACCCAGGTAGTCTCACAGCCAGGGAAGCTAAGGAAAATTTGCAGCGAACAGAACGGAATGACGATTCTCATTACCGTTGATCGTCTAGTTTCCTGCCAGTATCACCACTCAGCAGCCAATCGGGCCGGCAAGATGCTCGCCAAAGGGGCTGCCCACGATTAGCCTAGCAGAGTTAGTGGAAGAGCGTAAGTTTGTGCCAAGAGTCCATTTTTCTTTTTGAAAGAACTATGAACTCAGGTAAAAACCATTCAACAAAGATCAATGATGTCTCTCAAAGCGCATCTGTTCATATGAGCCAAGGCTTCAATCGCATGATGTTGGCACGAGCCTATTCAATGAAACCATCGTTCAAAACTTTATATTTAGTGGGTCACGAGCTTTCTAGAATTCGAGAAGGATCATTATTTTATCCTTCTTCTTTTCTAGTTAAAGTCAACCACTATGATTTCTCCATCTGGCAAGCATGCGACCAATTCCCAACCCCTGCAAGTTTCAAGGACAAGCACGCAAGAGATGCTCGTTGAAGCTCCGCACTGCCGGTCAAAGCCGATCATGGTTCATGAATGGCCAACAATAGTTTCGGACTTTTAGGACAGTCGGCGATCTAGATCCTTGCCCAGATCGAAATAAAAAAAGTTTATTTTCCGGGGAGTCATGCAAGAGGCACCAGGAGCTGTTCACAAACAGAAAGGCGTGGTTTTGACGGAACAGCCGTTTTTTTGGTAATTGAGAACAAGCCGATATTAGAAATGCAACATTGAATATGTATGCCTGTCGAGAGCAGTTGGATTTATATATAATAGCCAACCCGCCACACTTGATACTAGAACTGGGATTGCGACGCAGCCTCACCCAAGTTGAGAGTCCGTGAAGATGTATTTAAAAGTCTTTGTTTGCTTAGTCTTGTCTCATTATGCGGCTTCTCGCGTTGTCGAGTTGTCTCCTAGACAATTTTTCGAAGAACCTGGCTCTGGATTTCCAGACTTTCCGGCACTAGGTTCAGACACTCCTGGTCTTCCAGGCCCTGGAGATTCGTTTTCACAGCCAGTTCCTCAGCCATTTGAGCCTGAGCCACGGCCGCAGCCCTTTCCTGGGCTACCAGATGTTGGACCTCCTGGTGGTCTACAACCGCCTTTCACACCAAACCCTGGCGAGCCAGAAGTAGGCCCTCAACCAAAAGTGCCTTCTCCAAATGAGCCAGGGCGAATGCCACGTCGCCAGCCGCTATTTCCGGGAATACAAGATCCCCGACCTGGAATATCGGAGCCTGCACCTATACCTATCGGTGATGAACCACTGCCCAAACAACCAGGGCCTAAGGAACCGCTACCAGGCTCAGGTTCGGATCCATTTCGACCTGCGCCAATTCCACTTCCACAACCAGATATTGAGCAGCCAGGATCTCAAAAACCACAGCCGATATTTCCTCAACCTGACACACCAGGCACGAAGCCCGAGTTCCCAATGCCTCAGCCCCTTCGACCGCAACCAAAACCTGAGCAACCAGAGCCTCAGAAGCCGCAACCTGTCACTCCTGATCCTGATACACCAGGTACGGAGCCTGAGCAACCAAACCCTCAAGAGCCAAAACCCAAACCACCTTCTGAGTCGTCTTCAGAGCCATCCGCTGAACCGACGCCCGAGAAGCCAGAGCCTGAAAAGCCAAAGCCTGCTCCAACTCCTAAACCATCTTCAGAGCCAAGTCCGGAGCCTGAGAAGCCGGAATCTGAGAAGCCGAAGCCAGAGCCGAAGCCTGAACCAACGTCAACATCAACGTCAACGTCTGAGTTGCCAAAACCTGTGAAGCCTACGCCTACGTCAACACCAAATCCAGACATTGGGGTAGTAGTGGTTGATATCCTCCACTTCCAAGGTTCCAAAGGAAACCGGCCTTTCCAGCCACTTATGTCCTTGTCTTTTGATAGTCCTCCTCAGTTTATCAGCGGTATATTCGACACAGGATCGTCCGATATCATTATCCCCAAGGCTGGCAGTGCAGTGTGCAAGCTGCCCAACCAGCAATTCAGGGGATCTCAAACCGTTCTTGGAGACTTTGACCCTTCCCAAGATGCAGATTTCGGGACCGTGGATAACTCGGGATTTAACGCCAGTTTTCAAATTGGCGCTGCATTCAGCGGTCCCTACATCAAAACAAGTATCACTCTGGGGAACACAAAAGTCAGGGGTGCCCAAGCTGGTCTTGCTGTCAAAGGCAGTGTACCACAAGATACTGCACAATTTCCCATCTTCGGGTTGGGACCTGCAGAAGCCGAGCAAACGGAGGAGAAAAACAAGTATGCGAACTTGCCTTAACAAATGAAAGATTCTGGGTTGATCAGCACAAACCTTTTCGGCGTCTACCTCAATCCAAAGCGTAAGTCTTTGTTATTCAATCAATTGATGAATATTCGCTAATCGAAACTCTGTAGCCTTCAACAACGGGTCTGTCATGTTTGGGGGAGCAGACAAGACCAAGTTCCAGGGAGAACTCCAGTCAGTTCCAATGGAGCCCAATAGACGAGGTAAAGTCTCGGACTTTGTAGTCAAAATGAGCTCTGTTGGATTATCCATGACTGGGACTGGTGGGCCACTAGAGAGATTCATGAGAGGCGGCAACAGCAAGCCGACGATCACGAATCTTGGTCTCGGTCAAAGTGAGGGTTTCACGGCGGTAGACACTGGTACCCCGTTCCTTATACTGCCAACTGATGCAGTGAGAAACTTCGCGAAAGCTATGCGTACAACCTTTTCTAAGAGGGACGGACTGGGACTAGTGGATTGCGCGCTCGCATCGGGAGACAACAGCTTGCTCTTGGGTTTTAATCAAGACAAAACCGCAGTCAGCGTACCTTTAAAGAGGACCGTCATCTCGAAAGAACTTTTGGACAAGGACGCCCAACGAAGCGGGGGCTGCGCTCTAGCGATCGCGCCGGCAGGTACACGGGATGAGCTGAACATCATGGGATACCCCTTCATGACAGCGGTGTACACTGTTTTCGATACCGACAATAAGAGACTTATGTTTGCGCCGGCAGCATAGGTGCCTATGCAAGGGTCGATTAACATGGACGGTACTAACTAGTTTTAAAAACAGCCTTCAGTAGAATTGTCAACCATAATAAATGTGGAGGAAACATGTGTATTACTGCACCCAGATATTAGAAAAAGAGGGCATCACTGCGCCGAGAAAGAAAAAGGAAATACAATACAAATTTATTGAGAAACAGGTGTCTGTGTTTCGGCAGTTAAAACGTGATCGCGACACAGGTTTTTTTCGCAGTCGTCAGAGTGACAGTTCCTGGTCCCATCTCGATTGAGACCTTGGTTCACACCGAAGTGGCTAGTTTCAGTCTTGAACACCTTCGATAAGGTTTTTAATGCCTTCACCATTCTTTGTCTTCTCCCATGCTTCAGTGGCTTTATGGAAAGGCACTGTGCTGCTAATCATTTTCTCCACCGAAACCTGTTTGGACTCGAGAAGATTAAGGGCGATTTCGTAATCGCCGGGTCCGTATCTAAAGGATTTCTTGATAACGACCTCCTTCTCGGTCACTGCACTAATGGGCAGTGCTTGCATGGGCTTTCCCATGCCAATTTGCACGAACCTCGCGCCCGCCGCGCAGGCATAAAGACCAATCTGAGCTGACGACTCGACTCCGGTGCATTCGAGAACCACGTCCACTCCTTCGCTCATGCCTGTCTCTTTCTTCAATCTTGCAGCTTCATCAAACGGTGTAGATGTGAGCTTTGTAGTAAACACTGTGCAATCGACAAACCGTTCCGCGAAGTCCAATTTTGCTTTGTTGATGTCTGAAATTACCAAAGAGTTTGCTCCATATGCTTTAGCCACTGCTGCAGTCAAGAGGCCAATTGTGCCCGAACCTTGTACCAGTACAGTTTGCCCAGGTCTTAGGCCTGCCAGGCGAACCCCATGTACGGCAACGCTTAGAGGCTCCACTAACACGGCTTCTTTTAGGCTCAATGTGTCCGATATTTTATACGCAAAATCCTCAGGGATCCTAAAAAGGCGAGCTAATGCACCGTGTGTTCGAGGCGGGTCGGCAGCGAACTTCATCTCTCGGCAAAGGTTGTATTTGCCAGATTTGCATAATTTGCACCGCCGACAAAGCCAGGCTCGATGGCAACTCGATCACCAGGGACAAGTTTCTTCACAGCTGTTCCAACTTGGTAGACAATCCCTGATGCCTCATGGCCCATGACAAGAGGCTGTTCTTCAGAGACAAGCCGTGTAATGCCCCCATGAGTCCAGAAATGAACCTGGTCGCCAATTCCTTAGTGTGGAAAATCAGGGGCGATCTGGGGGGATTTGTTGCTCACATCGCTACCGCAAACGCCTACGTAGGCTACGCGGATCAAGACATCGTGGGGATCCTCAATTTCTGGAGCTGGTCTGTCTTCAAACCTGGCTTTCCCGGGCCCGTATAGTAGGCAGGATAAATTTGACTGCGCCGTCAGCTATATTCACGCTTAAGAATTTATTGTCATGCGGTCTCGGAATAGCTTACTTCTGGCTCCATGATTGCGATGAACAAGACAATTTTAATTTTAACATTGTATCCGCGACAATTCCTTGCACATCACTTTATATCGAATCTCTGGAACGTACCAAATGTTCCTCGATGCGCGCGATGGTTCTGCCTAATTCCCCCGCATTTTCCCCTCACAGGCCGCCCTTACACCATGGTATCGCGGGGTTGAGTGTCAACCTGGCTTCCTCCACCAACATCTGCACTACGCGAGTGTAGTACAAAGTCGTCTAGACTGAACGAGGCTCCCTGCCCTGAGTCCAACTTATAATGTGACCGCCAATACATGTTCACAATGTCCCACCATTGGGCCGCTTAGAAGGACGGGGTTGATTAGCAGAACGATCTGTGGGCGTTTCGGGCAACAGAGAATCGAATCGGTGTGGGTCGACCTCTAGCATCCAAATCAAGTGTTCAAAAATTGTGAGATAAGAAGTACCATGCCCGGGTGTGATTTCTAAGGGTCAAAATCCAATTCGAGTCAGCCTTGAAGATTTCTATGAGCAATAGCGATTGTGCCCAAGTTCGGGAAGAGTTTCCGAAACCCTTTCCTGACACTCCGCATAATGTTTTCGACCAACTCCGCCTTACGGAAAAAGTGGTTGTTGTCACCGGCGCAGCTGATGGAATCGGTCTGGCAGTGGCAGAGGCAATGGCCGAAACAGGTGCACATGTTGCTATGTGGTATAACTCGTATGTGCTAGCGCGGGGATTACTTGATCATCCTTACCGTCCACGAAGCTTCGGGCCGTTTGTTAATGGCATCGCAGGAACAATGAAGCGAAGCAGCGCGCAGAAGAATTGGCAGAGAAGCATAAGATTAGGGCAAATTCATACAAAGTTGATGGTACTTGTCTGGTGCTCGCCTGGTTTTGACAGATATGGAACATTTTCTGACCAATTTCTGCTTTAGTATCGAAAGTCGCAGACATTCAAGAGGGTATCAATCGGGTTCTCAAAGACTTCAATAAAGTTGATGTATTCA
Source organism: Periglandula ipomoeae IasaF13 (assembly GCA_000222875.2). NCBI lineage: Eukaryota > Fungi > Ascomycota > Sordariomycetes > Hypocreales > Clavicipitaceae > Periglandula > Periglandula ipomoeae. The sequence goes on from AFRD01000066.1 coordinate 84,285, forward strand.
TTGCCAATGCAGGTAAGTTGCAGTCCTGCAGCTTTGTGCGATTGGCGTCCAGTGCTGACAGCTTCTTAGGCATGGCGATCTCAAAGCCGATTTTGGAACAGACGATCGATGAGTACCGCACGCAGATGTCAGTAAACGGTAAGATAGATTCGCAGGATTCGTGAATGGCGCATGAAAGTCTGACTTCGCTCAGTTGATGGGATTGTTTTCTGTGCGAAGTATATCGGAGAAGTTTCAGAGGCAGGGTTATGGAAACCTGATCATAACGTCGAGCATGAGTGGCCATATCGTCAATGTCCCGGTCGACCAGCCGGTATACAATGCTACCAAAGCATACGTTACACATTTCGGCAAGCCTCTCGCTCGAGAGTGGCGGGAATTCGCCCGGGTAAATATCGTTTCACCTGGTTTCTTCGACACCAAGATGGGTGCCAGCCCGAAAGCCATCAACGAGGCATACCGGATGTCGGCACTAGGACGACAAGGCCATGTCAAAGAGATTAAAGGGCTCTATCTCTACTTGGCGAGTGATGCATCAACGTACATGACCGGAAGCGATGTTATCATCGATGGCGGCTACGTCTTACCTTAAGACGGCGTTCCTACTCGAGCAATCGGACATGGATCTCCAGACTTTGCTCCACAGCAGAGAAAATGGTTAAATGGTACCTGATGCAAGCGCAGATGACTTGGATTGGGGGGCATCGAGTACTTTGAGGTTGGGAATTTTGTGTCCATTGACCCTAAGTACTTGATGAGTGAGGGCGGACACACATCCAGTAGACGCAGACAAGCGACTCGATGTCGGTTATTCTGATGTTCATTGTCTGAGTAGCAGGGATTGATTGAATATCATCTACTCTGATTCGAATATCTGCGTAATAAATACAGCCCAGACAAAAACAAGACCGCTCTGCTTGTAATTGTACCACGCCTGCGGATTTAATATCCTACCTGTCTGAGTCTTAGATAAGACAGGATTCCGCCCCAGCTGTCTATATCGGCGACTGGGCATTCCACCACGCCTCATCTTCTCCAAGAGCCGGTACTCGTTAACCCAAATTTGCTCCAAAAGCTTTGTTCTTTACCATGTCCTTTCGTGGCTTGGTCCATTTCTGCCTTCAAGACGGGGTTGATGCCCTTCTCCCTCATCTTTCTTTGATCCTCAGACGAGTATTGGTGTACCGGGTGATCTGGTGATAGTTTGGAGGGGTCGGTCTCTTGCGGTCCGCCTGTGGGTGTCTTGCCCCATCGATAAGCTGCTTCTGCTTGCAAACGTTGCTCTCGCGTAAGATCACGCGTTTCAGCGAGGGTAGAACCTGAATGGCGCTCAGACATCGTTGTGAAGGTTGAAATCTACACTTTTTTAAATGATGAAGCTCTCTTACGAGTAAACTCCAGTCTTTGGGCAGTGCTGGCTTTAATACCTCCAGCAGTGATAGAAAGATCGCTGCACAGTGACGTGTAGCGTGTGGCAGTGGCCGCGGGCCCACAGCCTGTAAATCTGACATCATGTAGAACTTTGACCCACTAATTCTTGTTGATCATTAAGGCTGACTGAAGGAAGGAATTGCAGGCTGTGCCATTGCCATATTCAGGTAGTGGTTAAAGCATTTACCTAACGCTGGTATTACAAGAGACTATAGAACTCAATGTTCAGATATGTGAAGAACAAGTGGAAACATCCTGATTTATTCAGAAGGTGCACGCTATTGTGAATCGCCCGAAACATATAACCCTACTGTAGGTTGCGACTCAGGACTCATTTGGCAAGCACAAAGCTCATCAGTCAACTATAGTCCAAATGTCGCTGGGATCAATCGAGTGTCTCCACGGACAAAGACTTGTTTGCAGAGCGGCACGAGACAAATACGGCCGCCAGTATCTGTACTTGTTGAACATTGCCAGACTGGATATTCTCGTGGCTTGGGGGCGATCGAGTATTGCGGGACCCCGGGAACGAAGAGATTACACATAGATGCACCGAATTATCAACCTCAAGGCAAAGCCTTTCTCCTGGATGCGTCAGTTTGGGGGTTCGACTTGCGGCTTTTCCTTGTTCCATGCTCATGCTAGTACAGCATTGAAACGACTGGCGCCACTTCCCCAACTGGGTTGGTGTCCTTCCCTTATCTGAAGTACCCCAGACCTGGGACACGTGCTTATTAGTCCTCTGTAGCTTACGACTGGTTCCATCGCAGTAGCTGGCCAAGCGCCAGGTTGGTAATGTCCGTGTTCAATGAGAGTCCTAGGGATGCGCCACAAGCAGCTGTTTGGCACATTGGTAGGCCTGTGCCAATCGAAGAAAGCCTCCCCGCTAGCCAATGCAGAGATTAGACTGGTCGGAAATGGAAGCAAGATTCAAGAGTTTCAAGATTAGCGATAGCCGGATGCTGAACCGACTCGCGCGTGAGAGGGTGTTCGGCAATGCGGCACCAGGTCAACCAATAACTCCCAAATAGTGGCGGCTAAAGCTACGTTGCACCCGGTGAAGGTCGGCTGGGAGCGTGGGGGACAAGCCGTTTGATAGACGCTATCAAGGGAGTATGTAGCTCCGAATAAGGGATGTAGAGAAGATTTAAGTTAAGCAATGTGCGCTTGTGTTTTAATGACAGGGAAGATTCTCTTGATCTACTATCGGTTGATTGCGCAGCGCAGAAACACTTATCAGGATGGAAAAGTCAACGGGCAAGCTCGACAAACCATCTACGCCCGATGGCGTCAAAAGCGACGAAAAGGACGTTGCCGTTGTTCATGAAGATGACCATGCCCGCGGACTTGACATTGACAGGACCCTCGAGTTGACCGTTGCGGAGCATGAACTCGGTTTCTGGAAGGCTGTTCGGATGTATCCGAAAGCCACCTTTTGGTCAATTTTCTTTTGCATTGCGGTTATCATGGCGGGATTCGACGGCCAGATTATAACCTCGTTCTATGCGCTTCCGGCATTTCAAGCTAAATATGGATCAAAGGTCGGCGATGGGTACGAGATTCCAGCCCCATGGCAGATTGGCCTGGGTATGGGGAATCCTATCGGCCAGGTTGTCCGTGCCTTGGCATGCAGCTACCCGCTTCAGAAGTTCGGTCGCAAAAAGACGCTAGGCATTTGCTGCATTTGGTCTATTGCGTTCATTTTTCTCCAGTTCTTTGCGACTTCTATTGGGATGCTGTGCGCCGGGGAAATCATCGCAGGACTTGCCTATGGGTTTTATGTCGTTATTGCGCCGACCTATGCCTCTGAGATTTGCCCATTGGCCTTACGTGGATTTCTTACCGCGTCGGTCAACCTTGCTTTTGTGATTGGGCAATTCATTGCACAGGGCTGTGCGGCCGGTGTCGAAAGTCGACTCGATGAATGGGCGTATAAGGCACCTTTTGTAAGTCTACCCTACTCAATCGGCTGCATGGAAGAATCACTGAGTAGAAATGATCATAGGCTGTACAGTGGGTTTGGCCTGTCGTTCTCCTTGCTGGATTGCCCTTTGCTCCAGAGAGTCCTTACTGGCTTGTTCGTTGCGGCAGAAGGGAAGATGCTCGGAAAGCGTTGATGCAGCTTACATCGGCGAACAACAGGCCGGATATCGATGACTTACTTATGGGTATCGAACAGACAGATCTTCTTGAGCGTGAATACGAAGCTACAACATCGTATTGGGACTGCTTGAGAGGCGTAAATCTTGTTCGAACCGAGATCTCGGTCATGGTTTATCTGATTCAGGTCATTGGTGGCAACCCATTGATAGGATACGCCAACTACTTCTTCGAACAAGCTGGACTCAACCCGGCAGACGCCTTTAATAGTAAGTTTGGATGCTGCAAAATTGTCGCCATGGTTTGAAGTACGGCAGCTGATGCGGCTCATTAGTGGGTGTTGGTAACACAGCTCTCGGCTTCGTTGGTACATGCATCTCTTGGCCCCTTATGAATTTCGTAAGTGATTTCGATCCCCGAACTGTGTGAGTGTTTGCTGATCCTTGCAGTTCCATTTCGGTCGAAGAACCATCTATACCACAGGCCTAGGCGTGATGACCATCCTTCTATTTATTATCGGCTTTCTTAGTATTCCCACCAATAACACAGCAGCAATTTGGGCAATGGCTTCCTTTATGGATATTTGGACGTTCATCTACCAAATGACAGTAGGTCCCATCTGCTTTGTTATTATATCTGAGATATCGGCAACGCGCTTGCGAGAAAAGACGATCGCAATCGCAACCGCTGTGCAATCAGCTGCCAATATTGTCACAATGATCGTCATGCCGTACATTCTGAACTCCGATGAAGCCAATTGGGACGGCAAAACGGGCTTCCTATTTGGGGGTATCGGTGTCGCTTGCTTCTTGTGGTGCTTTTTCCGGCTGCCAGAATCAGCAGAAAGAACTTATGAAGAGCTGGATATCCTGTTTCAACGCAAAGTGTCGCTCCGAAAGTTCAAGCAGCACGACCTGATGGCAGAGACGGCAGATGAGCTACCAGTAGAGAAGAGGGAGGAAGTTGAAGCTTAGTAGGCGTTCCTACAACAGATGCGTCCTGCCTCATTCCATGTACGACCGAGTTAGTAGTTTTTGTAAACTGAACTGAATTATGCAAAGATAACGATGACAGAAGATGCAGGCCTCAGATTGGGCGTAAATTGAGAGTGATGAAGAAGGTGACGGATGCAGCGTATCGGCTGCCTTTTGACAGCTAAACAGGGCTCCCCATGCCCACAACAGCCAAGTAGTGATTCATCCACCCTTCTGACCTGACTGAAGGCAAAGGAGTAAAACCCTTGTTACTCAACCTTGAGGATATAATCCATCCTGGTTCAGATCTGCGTTGTCAGTCACAACGCGGTAAGTGCAAGAAGAACAGGGATATACAAGGAGAATGGGCGTCTGGAATGACAAAAACAACAGATTGGAAAGTAAATTTGCTGTCTTGAGATGTTCGGGATCAATTCGTACTTCCAACATGTGGTACAATCCCTCGATAGATGAGACTACACGATGAGCTAAGCACATTGAGGCTTATGAGACCAGATCGGCTGTTACCTTCCCCGCACAGCTACAGCTTGGGCGAGCGAGCTAGAACAAAGTAACGATGCCGCGCATTTTAAGTTTGCAAGAAAAGTTAAATTTCCTGAAACCCGGCACGTATACATTCTCCTGAAGCGCCAAGGGGTGAACAGTTTAATCCGGACATCAATGCAAATCTCCACTATATTCTAAGGGAAAGTAATAATATTAATTTTAAATTAATAAACTTTATATTTAATATTATTATATTATTATATTTTATTTTAAGAATACTTTTTTTATAATTAATATAGATTTTTAAATATTAAACTTCTAAAGCCACGTGATGTCCGGGTTAAACTGGCCACCGCGTGGGCGCTACCTGGCCGATTTGTAGGATGGCAAATGGGATGCAAAGTAGAGGGATGTACCGCTAAACGGGCATTGGGCGGACCGCTGCTAGTCAAATGGCCCCATGCTATGGTGCCTGTCCTCACAGCGGGCTTCCCGGAACCTACCCGCAATACAGTAGAGCTAGAGCCTCGCAATTGTTAATTTAGCGGTTGAGGGTTCAATTGGCTAACTTGCGGCTCATGGTCATCACAGACAAGCACATGATGTTGGACAAACAAGGGTGGTCGATTATTGACACATTGACCGCTGTTTGGGTTCTAATCGCCTGGGGTTGCATGCTAGGGAGCCAGAATTACGCTCTCCCAAGAAGGATTGCGTAGAGTGCGCGCAAAGTATCTCGTCAAGGACCGAAATGCTCTAGGCACAGAATAGCAAGCATTACTCCGTATACCAACAATTTATGGACACGAAGAGGTACTTACTTCACTAGTGAATGTGCACAATGCTCGAGTATCTGGGACTACCGTAGCTTCTAGCTAGAGGCATACTGTAAGGCCTCTGTTTGTGCCTAGACCGCTGTAATTGTAATTTATCGCCAGCAACAGGGGCGTGTGGAGAAGCTGTTTGTGCCTGAAGTCTTAATACGGCCTTGCTGGAGATATATAGTTACGCCAGCTGAGAGTCAGAACCACCTCCCTGAGCGGGATCAGCGATTTCAACAAAAAGCCGAGGTACACCGTGTATCCTAGTTTTGCCACGTTGATTCTTCGGTTGTCCTTTTTTGCTTTTCTGACCAAGCCGTGTCATTCCCAGAGATGGCCGGGTTTAAATGCGTTGGCCTGATGAGACATTGAATCACGAACTCCACAAAGTATCCACAACCCCTATGATAGTGCATCCACTCCATGGGTAACGGAGGGGGGCGCAAGATGGTAAAATGCAAACATGACAGTATGTCCGGCCTGCCGTATTGCCTTGTTGGGTGCGGGCTGGAGCATTGACAAGCAAACTGCAGCTGTTAGCGAAGCCTGAATCCTGTCATTAATGAGCATTCATGAAAACTTGGCTTTATCTTGGCCTTGTCTCCACTGCCAGGAACAAATCAGGCCAAGCCCAGACTGTTGATCTGACTTCGCACGGCTATCTTGGAGTCCCCTGAGACCTGCGTCGGAGGTGGCGCCAGCACTCTTGTTTGGTTGGTAGGAGGCGATGGCTCTAACGCGCGCACGGTAGTTGCAGACCCTCCATTACAGCCGGGTTGCGATTTGAGATACGATAGTCAGTACTTGGGGTGTCAGACGCAAGCCTTGTGATGGGAGTCAATCCTCCGGCACGCACGACATAAACCTTGCCGGGTGCCAGCCAATTCCGCGGCAGCTCAAAGTCAGACGACTTCCACTTCAATTTTCCATTCCTCCCTCGCCCTCATCACGACCAACTCCTCGCCCACTCATGCGACCGCGCAGATCAATGTCATTGTCAATGTAACCCTTCGAGGGCCGGACTCACCTAGTCGTCGCTGCGAATTAGGTGTAATTTTTGATTCATGGCCGCGACGCCATTCCAGGTTGAAGCCTGGGTGGAATACGCGATCGGCCTCATAATTCTCTTCAGCAGAATCGCGTATCGAATAAGTGCAGTGGGATGGAATTGGCAAGGCGACGATTACTTTGCTGCTGCGGCAGTGGTGTTTCTGACGGTACGTGAGGTTCATCAAGGGCTGGATACCGGCTGTCTTCGGGACTAGTTGCTGACGCTTGCCAAATTTCTTGTAGGGCGAAACGGCAATGCTGGAAGTGATCGGTAAGAACATACGACCACACGAACGCGAACGTACCGACCGAAGACTGACCCGAGCTTGTTAAGGACAATGGGGCTCTATTGTGGGAATGACGGACGAAAAGGCCCTGTCTTTGACTGATGATCAGAAGAGCACTATCGTCAAGGGCGCAAAAGCCGATATTGCAGGGTGGTGTCTTTACATCACACTTATCTGGTGCTTGAAAGCATGTATGCTTTTCTTCTACCGAAGACTTACGTGAGTCAACTTCCAGTGCTCAGTAACTTTCTACTGTGTTTTCATCTAACTCCCCAACTCGCAGTCTGGAAACGAAACAGAGACGTCTGGTATATGTGGCAGCTGTAGCATGCGTTTGCTCGTATATCGCAACGATCGGTGTTGTCTTGCTTCGATGTCTGCCATTCTACAGGAACTGGCAGATTTATCCTTATCCAGGCTGTACGAAAATCCCTTTTTACGATGGTACAAAGCAACCTCTGTTTTATGGTTCTGACAGAGGTACCCAGATGAATGCGGGAGTCCAAACCAGATTTTTCTTACACTGGTTATAACTAACGTGTCGTACGTTGCATCGCTCTAATCGGTCTTGATGTTGCTTTGTGCTAATAGACGTTAGAACTGATCTTTTAATTTTATACATACCACTGCCGCTCCTGTGGGTTGTGCAGATGCCTTGGTCACGGTAAGTCTCGACATGCGAGCCAAATGCGAGAATTGAAGGCTCACATAAGTAAAGCAAAATTGTTTATGGCCTTTGGCTCACAACCGGTATTTTTGTAATTGTCGCCAGTCTGTTACGATGCATTCTATCCATCAAAGAAGCTGCTGAGGTGGACGTTTCTACCATTTGGGCAATTCGCGAAACTGTGAGGACTCCTTCTCGATTTGACTACCATCCAGCGCTAATGCACGCACCAGTTTGTTGGGATCATCTCGGTGAATGCGCCAATCCTAGGCCCTTGGATCATCAGGAAATGTTCGTTCATTGTCCAGAGTGTTACATCAAAGGACCGATCGACGACGGAAGGCAATAAGCCGAACGGAATTTCGATAATCACAATCGGCCGGCAAAGTTACCGGTTAGATCGACTTAAGAGAGACGGTAATAGACAAAACCCACCGGGATGGACAATGATCAATGATAGCGAAGAGCACATAATGGACGACCAGCGACAAGACAGCATGAGCAATGCTGCGACATCGACGAATGCTGTCTCGTCCACTAGCATCGCGAACAAAGTCTGAGGCTGTACACAGCAACTTGATATGGAAGAATATTTTGAGGTACACTTATTTTGATTCAGCGTTAAAGGACATGGCAGCATTGTTTTGATAAAGCTTCAGGAAAACGGTTTGAGGCGTTCAGATATTGATACCACAGTAAGAAGGCAACGGTGTGGACTTGACATTCTCGTTATGGGCGGTTCAGGAGTAATCGAATCACATTTATGCCCGACAGTCTTGTTCAGGCGCATGCCTAGTATAGTAGTATTGAGTAGCTGCGTCGGATCACTTCCACGCAATACATTCGTATCAATCTCGTAGCTCATTCCGTATGCTCATTAGTCTGAATGACGTCCTCCAACAAACGATGATGGTAAATCGTCCAACTTCAGTATGAAATTTTAAAGCTTTGGCGGCGGCAAGCGACCGAATAGTTTTTCGATCGCAAGCCCGACTGCAAGCAGTCGGTCGTCACTGCCAAGGGGACCATCAATCTCAATACCGATTGGCAGGCCCTTGACGGTCAGACCTGCAGGTATACTCAAACCAGGGATGCCTGCATCGCTTCCTGGGCCGGCGTTCCGGGTATATGCGCTGAAGGCGTCGATGGGCGGCCCGCCGTTGATGGTCACGTTGCCAGATCCGTTAACATAATCGATCGGAGTAGCAGGCAATATGGTGGTTGGAAATAAGATGGCATCGACACTTTTCTGATTGAAATAGTCCGCATACAACTTCTGGAGAGCCGGCCGCCGAACTTTCATCACTTCATCGTATTGTGGTCCAAACGTATCATTGAGGATGGTGCCGAAAATCGCTTTAACATCAGAGCCGGCAATACCTTTTACAATTTTTTGAAGATCCACATCTTTGACCTGCGATGCCTTCAAATATCCCGGAATGTCCGTCAAGGGTTCATGTAATGCAATCGGATTGCCGATTGTGCTATCCAGTTGCAACAGATTGGGGATATCGTCCTTGACCAAGGTGACGCCGGCTTTTCGCAGCTTTTCGCCCGCTTGCAGAACAATTTTCTCGAGTTCCTTGTCAAGGCCAGACCATAGAACAGGAGGAACTCCTAGTCTCAAAGTATTAAGCTTGGCGGGCTTGACGCGAGGTTTCCCAGCTATGATTGAGTCCAGAAGCGCGATCTCCGCAACAGTTCGACCCATCGGTCCGACGGTGTCGCGAGTGTGGCTGATCGGGACAACTGCACCGTCATCATTGTATTGTCGCTGACCGCCCCCATTGCCAACTGAGGGACGAAAGCCCGCGATGCCTGTCAACGCTGCGGGGATTCGGGTAGACCCTCCAGTGTCTGTGCCCAACCCGCATGGCACCACCCGAGAGGCAATTGCCACAGCCGTTCCGCCAGATGAACCACCAGGGATCATGTTCTCAGCATATGGGTTGTGCACGGGGTTTGCAAACGGCTGAAGATTGGTGCTGGTGATTCCAAAAGCGAGTTCGTGCATGTTTGCTCGACCAATAACGATGGCACCAGCCGTTATGAGCTTTTTCAAGCTGGGCGCGGTCGTTGGAGGGCGGTTGTTCAAAAGAGCAGCAGTCCCGGCGGTTGTAGGAATGCCAGCTTGGTTGATGTTGTCCTTCGCGACTATGGCTAAACCGGCGAGGGGTGGTAGCTTGTCACCATGAGCGATTGCCCGGTCAATTTTCTCTGCGGCAGACAATGCTTGCTCAGGGAGAAGCTTGATGAATGCGTTCAGTGACTTTCCTTCCTGCGCACGATCGAGGACGCCTGAGATGTATTCTCGAGCCGTGACGCTCTTGTTCCGAACAGCTGCGATGACATAATCTGCAGACCAGTCTCCGTAGTTCAGACTGGCGGGTACCGGAGGAACGGGACTCATATTGCTAAAACTTGTAGAAACTGATTCCGCAAGATTCTCTTCTTCTAGGGTCTGGAACTGGGGCTCCTCTGCCCGATGAACTCTGTAATTTTGAACGAAGAGAGAAACGGTCTAACTACTCGTCAGAAACAGAACCTAGAGGCCAGTCACCTTAATAGATAAATAAACCTGCCTTCACCGCATAAGAATAAAAATAACTCATGCTGGAATCCCAAAGAGGTTCGTCCTCCGTAACTTCTTCGATGCTTACACGGCTAGATCGTCAAAAGCAGGGGGTTCAATGCACCTCAACGAGCCGTCGGACAAACATTGGGTCCCAAAAATGGATCTAGTGATCATTTCGGCCCCCAGTTGGCGTTATGCTGCGGGCAACGGGGAAGCGCCTTGGGTTCGCGAAGAAGAGCGACCGAGTCTTAAAAGGTATTCGAAAAATTGGTATTGAGGTCCTCAGCTATTTATTTGGAGAAGAAACACAATCATATTGTGGGAGCGAACCTCCACGTCACGCATCTTACATAGTGAGACACCGATCGTCCACCTTTTTTGGTCCCGGCGTCTTGGGTCAGTAATCGAGAAAATTGGCAGATGCAGTGACATTGGCTGTTTGCTGCGGAAGTATTGGAAAGACTGAAATGAGGGGGCCAATGGCGATTGGCGCAGATATCGGGCGTTCCTCTTACCGGCCAGAGAGCTAGGAAATAAGTAAGTCAGCAAATCTAGAAATAATGGAGCCCTACTCCCAGTGGCCGGGCAAATTTCCGCTCCCAACGACGCATGATGATACTACTGGAAGAGGATGCCTTTTTTGTTCTGGAATGGCCACGGTCAGTAAGACATGGTAGCATCGACAAGGGCCAAGAACTTGGGCACGATGCTTCGCACAAACCCTCCTTTTTCCAACTGTCCAAGGAGATTTGGACCGTTAGCAAGCGACTAAAATATGCGTCGAGCAGTATGGCTATCGTTTCTTTGAGTTTAGATGAAACTGGTTTTGCAGCAGACATTTGTTTACCATTTTCAGAAAGGCGAATACTGCGGGGCTACGATTAATTTCGATGTGTTTGCCAGCATTCAGATTCAGAGGACAGCAACTGATACATGATCCTGCTTGCACGTTAGCTCAATTCGGTCAAGAGGCTTTAGTGTGACTCTCGCAGCATCATGCAGAGTGCTTGGAGACTCCAAATTTGACGGGACCAAGGGCTAGGCATGGATCGCAACGACCAGTAAGTCTTAGAGCGTCCCATGGTTCTCAAAACGGGTCTACTGATATTGGTATAATAATTGGGCATGGCGTACCAACTAGTGGTGAACAATGTGACAGGGTAGTCCCTGGCTGTCAGATGCATTAGAGGCGGAGGGGAATTTAGCGCCGGGGCATCGCGATTCTCTTCCAGCAAGCACTTTATCGAGCGATTGACGAGCTGTGTATGTCTTGTGTATGTCTAGGGGTCACATACTATGCAAGGCAAGAAGTAACTTATTGGCAAAAGTATCCTTATTATCAAATGACGATTATCTTGAGTCCGACGGCCAATCCCCGCGATCGACCTCCATCTGCCGGCCTAGCGACATGTAATATGCTCAAACCCCGCCCCCACTATTACGGTATCGCAGAAGCCAGATCTCTTGAACAAGCATTGTGATAGGTCTTGATACAGAATAAAAGGACGACGAGAGGTCGCACCTAGAGGTGACTGGAAGCACCATATCTGCTCTTGAATCGCATCCGCCGAAGATTACCACGTCTGGCGTGTGCCTTTGCGCACGCCGTCTTAGGACACTTTCGTGTCATGGAACGATCACAAGCTGATGCATCAGCCTTGCGAATTACTCATGAGTCTAATTTGTGTGAAGGAGATGTGTATCTGGCCAAAGGAACCCCACCATCCATCATAACTTGAAACTGGCACCTCGATGGAGACATCAAGGCACAGAGCTTCGTAAAATCGTGCAAATGTCTATGCGAACAGGTATCTGACGGCCCGATGGACTTGAGAGCATAAAGGATAGAGGTATATCATGTCACATTTGACCAACGCTCAGACGAGCATCTTCTGTTGTGAACCCATAAATTCAAACAGTGAACTGGCAAAAGTCTTTCCTCAATTGCCTCGCCTTAAGTCTTAGACGCCCAATCTTTAACATCATGCGGATTTTTACGGCTGTTGTCACGATCGGAGCCGTCTTGGGCACTGCATTAGGCGACATACAGACCATTCGAGCCACACTTACCGACTTGATAGCCAAAACAAAAGACTTGGACAAGGCTCTCGTGGCATGGCCGGGCGATTTCACTTCTGGAGGTGACATGCTGTGCAAAACAGTTGCCTTGCGCAAGTCGTTTGAGACATGTGCTCGGGCTTTTCAGTCCTCAAAACCTCTGAGAAATGGAGACGTAGACAACAAGAAGGGTTTACCTCTCGTACGACTGGCAAATGCCATGTTCGATCTCAAAGACCATGCGATTCAGGCACGACCCAAACTCGACCGTATTGGTGCCACAGCGTCCATTTTCGAGATAATAAAAGCGCAGCAGGAACTTGCGTCAGAGCTTTCAAACGCAATGACGACCAGCTTGGAGAAGCTTCCCCCGGGCTTCAAGGATTCGAAGCTTCCCTTGCCATCAGGAGAGGTCAAGATTCTGGACTTTGCACGGACATTTATGACCAAGGAAATTGAGGACCTGCTCAAAAAGCTTGAGCCGCGACCGGAACAGACTTCGCCCTTCACTCCATTTGTCGTCATTGCAGCCAAGTTCAGCAAGTCAATTGACGTATCTCCGTTCTGTCGGTTCGTTCCGCAGCTTGTGACGTCTCTTGGTAGTGAGAAGAACATCCCGTTGGGCCAGCTTACTGATAACGTACTGAAGATACTCGACTCTTCCGGCGTTCAGGATGAGATTCCCCTCGATATCATTCGGAAGAATGCAGAAGCATTTGGGGTTCCGTCTGATACAACTCCAAAAGTTCTTGAGGCATTCGGAGTCAATATTAAGGGCTTGCCGCTTCGCGTATTCACCCAACAGGTACCTCGTCTGCTTAGGCAGTTCAACCTGCAGGATTTGGTCGTGGACCCCTCGCGAATCACGCGCTTCACTAATCTTTTCGTCGAGACAATGATAGGTTCCTCCCCGCCATAGATGGGAGTTGAACAGAGCACTTGTTAACAATCGCAAGTCTGGTTGTCGGTGGAATCAAGATTGAGATGAGCTTTGGTAGATGGTCTAACATTACCCAGGAGTCGACCAAGCTGGTCGTCCCCGCACACTCGTTCGCCAAATCTGATGGTGGGCCACCAGATCGGCAATTTGAGTGCTTCCTTCAATGAATCAATTGCCATGCTGCGACTCCGCTTCGCGCTTGCTGAAAAAAGTTGAAGTTTATGTTCTCTTGCCCTTGTCGCTGATCTATTAGGGGTCATTATTCGTTGCCTAATTGCTTCTGGCCACACAGTCGGCGCATAGTAGACCGCCAGATCTTTGTGTGGAGTCAACAGTGTCGCCGCTCTGCCCTGTGTCAATAAAGACGCTGTGCTAGTGTCGTACAATGCATAAGCAAAATTACTCTGGGAGTCGGGTGTCATGTACGAGAAGGAACCCTGATGCTGAGGCAACCACCATGAATGGGTTGGGCTTGGAATGTCTAGCTTAGCTTTCACATAATGGTGAGGTATATATAGACGACAATGGGCCGAGCTTCACATTTGTGCCCCGTATACAGCATGGCTGATTTGTCAAGCGCCGCAGTCGCGATGTAACTTCATGATCCCATTGAGCAGTAGCCACACTCGAGCAAGATCTCTCCCCTTGAAAGCATGGTGTAGTCTGGTTGCGGGAAGAACGTGGCGCTCCTGGTCGTCAGGCTTATTGACAAATGTGTTCTACTTGCTGCTTCAGGGCAATAATAATAAGCTCATATGTTCCTTCCAGGACCTGTTCGTCTACCGTCTTGGCTGCAGATTCACCAGGGGCAAAAACCTGGTCCAGCCCTAGGCGCATTGGCCGTAAATCAAGCCATCTGCCTTGTAGCCCCTGTCATTGATGAAGAAGTCTCAGTCTGCATCAAGGCGGACCCTATCGCACAGTGTCTCCCGAGTGTGCCCTACGAGGTCACAGCATTAATTGGCCTCAAGAGGGTGCAATCAGCTTACCAACAATCATCGAGATCGGGCGCTTCCGTTCCTGGCGCAGCAGATGTGAGCTGTTTTACTGGACATACCTATCAGCAAACATCTGCAGATAGGGGCGAAGGGTAGAGCCGCGTCGTTCATCGACCCGGGCGAGCTGGTCTTATTAATTGACATCGAACAGAGACACCAATTCGCCAGGGGCCCACTCATCACCATGCACAAAGTAAGCGCTTAGCCCGTCGTGCATGGAGAGGTCAAATTCAGCAGGCGTTGTGCCAGTGTCAATAATACCTAATATACCTTGCCAATGATTTCTTGAGGCACAGGGCCGCCCTCCGCATGCCAGGCTTTTTAAAACGGCTGGCCGCCGCTATGGCAAATTAAGTCCCTCTTTGCGCGCGTCAGATAATACCATCTTCCGCCTCAGATCGCGGTGCTGTGTAAACGCCGTCCGAAGGAGTCTCAGAATTCTGGGCAGTACTCGGCCGTTCCAGGAAAAGGACCCTATTCTGATGGTCAAGGTTTCGCGCAATATCCCCCGCAAGAGTTGCCTGGAACAACAGCCCACGAAATGAGAGGATGATTGCCTGCTAGATTTGAAGCATTTTGTAGCTCTCCATCAGGAGAAGGGATTTTGTAGAACTAGAAGCATTTTAAGGAACAAGCGTATCATCACTACCTACTGTTTCAATTCCCGTGATGCCGACTCTACAGGCCACTGCCACGTTCTGAGATTGGTGTTGTGAAGCCTCCAATCGTAGATGAAGTATCCCTCACGATGGCCATGAACTGAAGAGGTGAGAAATGATTCCGGCTTACCAGCTGAACGGGTCGTTCGATTTGTTCATGTTGGCTGGATAGTGTGTTGGACTCGACCATCATCCCGCCGAGAGATATGGGCCGTATATCAATCGAAGCCCGAGACTATAGTGCTGGGTGAGCCGTCAGGTACTGATACCTATGAGGACATTATGTGCTCTTGTCCCCATTCTAAATCTGACGGATTTTTGATATGGGAATGTGACGTTATAATTATTAGGCATTCTTCACATGTCGCTTGCTGCTTGGTGTAAGCGGCTAGCCATATTGAGCCATAATTTGCGAGGCTTCATCCAAACCATCAGATCTGTACATCTCAGCTGAGTAATTACATCATGCGCTATAAGCAAGCCCTTTAAAATTTGAACGTGAATGTTCATTGATTACAAAGTTGATAGACAGCGTCTTATGGCAACTCTCGCGTCTTCACAACCCAAGGCCTGCCAATTGATTCCTCGCTAACGTGCACGGTGGCCACCATGGCACCCAGACCACGGCTCACTCCGCGATGCGCCAATTGTCGGCGGAGGAAGATTAAAGCAAGTACATTCCAACCTTTGTAGAACATGGCATAATAACTCAATCGTCACAGTGTGATTATGCGCAGTCTAAATGCGGTCCGTGTTTACGCTCGCGGATACCATGTGAAGGATACGATGCAGAGTTGGTAATCGTCCCTTATGAGCGCCAACTGGAGACAGTCTCTGGTACGGGTATAGACGATTTCGATGTCAGAGCCATGAGACGGCGCCAGCAATGCCTTCGACAATCAGCCCAGATTCTGAGCAAGTCCCCCTACTTGAGGCCGTCTTTCAATCGTGTCAGCCTGGGACGGCAATTTCTTGATCTCTACTATCCTACGAGTCGGTTGTGGTGGCAAGATGCGTGTACTTGGGTCGTCGAGGCTTTCGACGGCCGGCACCAATTTGCAGCACTTCAATCAGCTTCGGCAGCCATGGGGACGGCCGTCATCGCTTCGGTTCACCACGATGAGCAGCATCGCAGACATGGAGTAGAGCTCTACAGCAAAGCGCTCATCGAACTCTTAAAAGCGAGTCAAGTAGCCCACTTGCACCATTGGTTTGATCTCTTTCTCACATCCATGATACTATTATCTTATGAAGTTGGTTTCCTCTAGATGCGTTGGCCGATGTCGTCAATCGGCTCTCCCATGTACTAACATTGTCCAGGTTTTGGAGCCTTCGACTACGGATAGAAGCGGCATTAACAGCCACTTAGTTGGCATCGCTTCATTCCTTCAGGCCTTGGGACCAGAGGCTTTTCAAAAACCCGGTTTATACCACACTGGGTTTCTCTATTGTCGACTAACGCTAGTGAGTATTGATGGTGTCTACAGAGTCCCGAACCTCGTGAGTTGACAACTCAGGTCAATCAAAGTATTGTCGAAGAACTGCCCTCCTTTCTTTCCGATCCGAAATGGATAGAGTTGCCGTGGGCCCGTGTGAAGAAGAACAACTTACATCATTGCATTGATGTGATTTCTCAAATTCCCAGCCTCTTGAAACTTGCAAATGATATCAGCAAAGCTGAATCCGCTTCGGACCCTCTTGTGAGTCATGTGAGGTGGCGATTTCAGGCTGAGTACGAAGTCATTGACACGTTGCTAAACGATTTTCAATCCGGCTTGCTGGAGAGGAATGAGCCACTGTTCTTGACTTGTCCCGTAGACAAGTTTGAGGATATTCTCGACGCCTATTTTGACGAGTTATACACATTCTATCATATTGGACATGCTGAGGTAGCTTTACACTACTGGATGGGTCGGCTGCTGTTGCACGAGGCCATGCGTCGAAGCTGCCAGACCGTGAGCGGCAACAAAGTTCAGGTCGCTGTGTACGACATCGGCAAAGACTTTCGGCGAGCGGAAAGTGCTGCAGAAAACATACTCAAGACAGTTCCATTTTGTTTAAAGAAGGACAACGGAGTTTTGGGGAGGAAATTCGCCATCATGCCACTGAAGATAGCGAGGCGATTCTATCTGCAGTGGTGCTTGGCGGAGAGAGCGCTAACGTGCGCCAGGTGTCTCGACGCGATAGCATCTGCGGGCTGTGGAAATATGGTGAAGCTCGTCTGAAGAGCTTAAATTGGCACCGGATAAATTCTACTGCTTCGTACGGAGTATGTAGGTGGAAGATGCCACCAGACCAGACAGTGGACGATTGCGTACCCTGTACTGCCTGAAGCGTCAGCTCATTAATCTGTGACTGGGCCATGCTGCACAATTGTTGGCATTTTAAACTTAAACAAGTCGGTTACAAAACGGCTAATATTTCATGTTTACCATTGCTCATCTGAGCCGCAGATCCCGCGATGGACCGAAGCTCTGGTGTCGAGAGAAATATGGGCAAAGTGCCGCTGCGTTGTGGAGAAGCAGTGTCAACTGTTGGGTATCTGCAACAAATTGGCGAGGATGAGGGTGAACAGTGCGCCATGCGAACGACGTTTCTGTGACGCCGGGCGCAATGAAGGACTAGACAATTCGTTGATATATGGCTAGGGGCGTCCTAGGTATTGAGATGGATATTCGCGTCCGTGTCCAATCTGTTTCTGCGTCCATATAGCACAAACCAAGGGGCCAGCAATGGCAGTCAATCTGTAACCCAGTTGAGGGCACCCGTTGCTGCCGGACTTGGCCAGTGCTGTGTTTGCTTATCAGTCCTGTGAAATCAACCAAATGGGTCACGTGAAACGGAACAGCCCCACCAAGCCCTTCCCGTCCTACCAAACAAGAAAGAGCTCTGCAGCTCCTTCCGCTCCCGCAAGCACAGCACAGCACAGCACTGGCAAGTGCCGAACCACCTGGCCTGATAATAATGCAAGAGATGAGCATTGCCCGTCAAGGGCCCCAATTTACCAATGCCATCACAGTCAAATCCACTTGCGCTGCCTTCTTACGCCCGCCGAAGCTCATTTATGCTCTGCCGGTACACTCTTCTTGCATCCTCCTTCTCCGCTGCCGCGCCCCGATGTGAACCTGAAGTTACTTGAGACGGGCAGCAGAGCGGCCAGCATGTATTCTAGTACGAAGCCTGGGCCTGGGCCATCACACAGCGAACAGCAGCTGGACCTGCTTCCTCGGTACGACACTCACGATAGAAACGAAACCCGGCACGACGATGACGAAAAGACATTCAGATCACCACCGACACCCAATACTGTAGGCAGCAGGGTCGAGTGTCTCGACGGCCTCCGGGGGATAGCTTGCATTGCTGTCTTCAACTACCACTTCCTCTGGCCATGGACACAATCCATAATGCTCGGTCACGGTTTCTTGGGACCTCTATCCCCAGAGCCCTACTCGAATTGGCTTTCATTGCCCATCATATCCCTCTTACATCGTGGTAGAGCAATGGTGTCCATCTTCTTTGCCATATCAGGCTACGTCATCTGCCGACATATTGTCCGATCAATACACACCCATAACTTGGATGCAGCATATAGGAGCCTATCCTCCTCGGTTTTCCGGCGCGTGTTCCGCCTCTATGTCCCTCCCACGATCAGCATGCTTATAGTGGCAATACTGGCTCAGACTGGCGCATTTCGTTCGGAAACGAGTATATACCAAGGCCCCGATTCTGTCTACATCAATGGCAGCCTTGCAGTTGCCCACGCTGCCAAGTATTGTCCCAAGGGGACCGTACTAGTGACCGGCGTGTCAGACATTGCTAAGGTTTTGGGCGTACACAGTCCGGATCATTTACGGGAGACAACCGATGCGCCTGGGACGCTATGTGTGAATCGCACCTCGCAGCAGATGAGTCCTGTGGCACTGTATGGTATCGTGCAGCAGCTTGGGCAGCAGTCCGTGGTCAAAGGGGCGTACGAAAAATCGCAGAGGGCATCACAGAAAGGAAACGATCTTAAGCTGTCAGCCACTGATCACGGCACTGGAGCAAGGACGAAGAAAGGAACAGATTCCGGCGCTTTCGCGAATACGGCAACTGGTTCGCTCCCAGCGCGCCCGTCGACCCTTTATTGGGTCCAGTACGGCGGATCTTGGGAGGAGCATCCCCTCAGACACGACAATATTTCCCAAGCAGTGCAGAATTTCACTCGGGTCTACGCGGAATGGGCTAACCCGTTCAATTTCAATCATTATCACCCTCGATACGATCCGCACACTTATACAATGCCAATAGAGCTTCGAGGGTCTATGTTGATCTACATGCTTCTCCTTGGAACCATGAGCTTGAAAACTTCCTGGCGACTGCTCGTTGAAGGAGCATTATCCGTCTACAGCATTTTCATCGGCCGATGGGATATGGGCACATTTCTGGGAGGCGCTATGCTGTCCGAGATCGATATCTGGAAGGCGACAATGTCTTCGGCCGCCGCCACTGATGCCAGAAATGGAGGCCACATTCTCAACAGCCGACCGAACAGACGCTCGCTCATCTTTGCCCGCTGGGCAGTCTTTTTTCTAGCTCTATACCTTCTCTCATACCCGGATGTTGGCGCTGAGTACACACCAGGCTTTGTGCTTCTCTCTTGGTTTGTGCCGAGATACTACTATCCACTATCGCAGTGGATGTTCTATCAATCAATCGGAGCGTTGTTATTGATCCCTTGTATAATTCACAGTCCCATCCTTTCCAAATGGTTAGAAAGTCGTGTGGCGCAATATTTGGGCAAAACCAGTTTCTCACTGTATCTGGTTCACGGTCCAGTACTGCATGGCTTGGGGTTCTGGATCATGCCCAGGCTTTTCGAGCGATTTGGACGGACTGGAGGCTACATAACTGGGTGGATTGGCTTGTTTGTGATCACCATGCACTTGTCCCATTGGTGGTACAAGAAGATCGATTTTTGGAGCACATCGCTGGGCAAGAGGATCGAAAAGCTGGTAATCCTTTAGACACTAGACAAGGGTTAAGGGTTAAGGGTTAAGGGTTAAGGGTTAAGGGTTAAGGGTTAAGGGTTAAGGGTTAAGGGTTAAGGGTTAAGGGTTAAGTGGTTAGGGTTAGGGTTAGGGTTAGGGTTAGGGTTAGGGTTAGGGTTAG
The DNA here is from genome assembly GCA_000222875.2 of Periglandula ipomoeae IasaF13. Taxonomy (NCBI): domain Eukaryota; kingdom Fungi; phylum Ascomycota; class Sordariomycetes; order Hypocreales; family Clavicipitaceae; genus Periglandula; species Periglandula ipomoeae. Next base: position 104,503 of record AFRD01000066.1, read on the forward strand.
GGTTAGGGTTAGGGTTAGGGTTAGGGTTAGGGTTAGGGTT
>AFRD01000065.1:0-106365 GCA_000222875.2 Periglandula ipomoeae IasaF13
GATGGATGAGCTTGACCAGCTTGTTACCAAGAACCAGGCGGTCATGTACAACTTTTTCAACTGGCCAACCCTGCGTCACAGTCGCCTTATCGTGCTCGTAGTAGCGAATACGATGGATCTTCCCGAGAGAACGCTCAGCAATAAAATCAGTAGTCGTCTAGGTATGTATAAACCCTGAGTGGCACGCCGATATCAAAGAGCATGGACATCTCGTGCAATTGCAACGAAAACCACTGACATCTTCTTCACAAGGCCTTACCCGTATCACTTTCCCTGGGTACACCCACGACCAACTTATGAATATCATACAATCTCGTCTAGAAGGAGTTCCTGGCGATGTTGTCGATGCTGATGCCGTCCAGTTTGCCAGCCGAAAAGTCGCTGCCGTGAGCGGTGATGCGCGAAGAGCCCTCGACATCTGTCGACGAGCTGTAGAAATTGCAGAAAGCGAAGTTCAAGGTGATCCAACAACGCCGAGCAAGGGCGGACGACAGGACTCAATACGCCGCGGAAGAGTCACCATCGTCACGATAAAAAAGGCAATCAACGAGGCAACAACAAACCCGGCGCAACAACACTTGCGAGCGCTTCCTCTCATGTCGAAACTGCTCATGGCAGCATTACTGTTGAGAATCAGGCGAACTGGCCTTGTTGAAACCTCCTTCGGTGACACTGTTGATGAGCTGCAGCGAGCAACAGCTCATGCCGCACCCGCCCTGCCGGGCATGGCGCAGATTTTGGACAACGGTCTTCAGGGCACACCGGGAGCCAGCCAGCGCCACTTAGGACGGCCAAGCTACGTGCATACAGCCGCTCTGGATCTTGTCGCCGCCGGGCTGATAAACCTGGAATCTTATCGAGCCGAGAGATCTAGCAAATTGCGCCTGGCGATTGCAGATGATGAGGTCAAAATGGCACTCCGAGATGATGGAGACCTGAGGACCATGGGCATTGGAGTATAATGTACAATTATGTAATGAACTAGGGTATTCAAGCCAGCCAGTTTTGTTTTCAATAACGCCAAACATGGTACTCAATAGAAAAAGGAACCCTTTAACCTTGAAAATGCATCGTCTTATTCTAACCCGAAATTCTAAAACTTGCGCCTGTCTAGCGAAGGTGTCCATTGTAGCGGATAAGTTTCAGCAGTAGCCTTCTCGTCCGGCTTCCAGATTTTGACTGTCAATAGAGTCAGTAACATGTACAAAGCTATAGCATTTGGTACAAACGGATGGCGAGGATACGTACTCGTCTTATCAGCTTCTCCGCAAATCAAACGTAAGCCAGAGCGATCAAATGTCGAGCTCATGATGCCTGCTTCTGCATCTAACGAACCAGGTTGGGCAGTTGTATCTAGTGACTGGAAGCGGTATCCCGTCTTCCAATCCCAGAAACTCATGGATCCATTGTCGCCTGTAAGATATCAATGTGTTAGCATTATATTCTAGCATAGGAATAACGCCGCTTTTTGCTTGGTAAACGGGTAGAAGTGAGCCTACCTCCTGAGAACATGACATTGTTCTGGTTCACACTCAATGTGTTGATAATCGCATTCTGACCCTCAAAGTTCTGCATGAATGCTCCCTCGGGACACTTCCACTGCTTGATGCTTCCCGTGCTGCCGCTCGCGAAAGTAAACTCGGTAGGGTGTACGGCGAGCGCTCGAACGCCCTTCTTGTGATGGGTCAAGACACCCATTGCCTTGCCGGCTGCAAGGTCCCACATTCTGACAGTTGAGTCCAATGAACCTGTGATGACTTGAGGATCGGCCTCTTGGCACTTGACATCAGATACAGTGCCGGTGTGTCCTGAGAGGACATGGATATTGCTTCGCGTCCGCATGTCCCATACTCGAGCGACACCGTCTCGACCACCCGTCACGAGTACATCGAGCGTCGGGTGAAGAGAGAGCGTGTAGACGCCGCTAAGGTGGCCATGGTAGTGTCGGATGACTTTGTTCGTTTCAAGATCCCAGCACTTGACCATCTTGTCTTCACCGCAGGAGAATAGGTAAGGGTGTCTCGACGAGACGGCGAGCCCGCGAACCGTGCTTATGTGTCCGGTTAATGTGAGACGGAGAGAACCCGTGGCGAGGTCCCAAATCTTGATTGTTCTGTCGCCAGCACCACTGGCGAACCACTTGTTCCCTGGCTCGACGGCGAGGGCTCGTACCCAGCCGAGATGGCCGGAAATGACTCTCATCAGCTTCCATGGGGAATGCCATTCTGGTTTTAACTGTTGGAAGCCGTTCGAATCTCTTGATGTGAGGCTCATATTGTTCTGCGGCGCAGAGGTTCCAGCCGGGCTCGAGCCGGCTTTGGCATTAGGCCCTGCCTCGAGCAGTTTCTGCGCCGGTCTTGCTGGCCCGCTAGCTTTTGATCTGGATGCTAAGCTCTTGCCTGGCTGCTTTGAGGGTTGCTTGGCAGCCAGAGAGGCAGGGAGGGTCTGGACGCCGGCATATTCGGCTTGGAATCGGCGCTTCATTACGGGGTCGCTGTAGACATCCTCGAGTTTTTGTCGCTTGTTGCTGGGCTGCTCAACGGCCTTCGAGTACAGGCTCCTCGACACGAGCGCATTCTGGGTCGCAAGAGCGCTGAGCTGCAGCGCGTCCTGCGGCTGCTGTTGTGTCTCCATCGTGAGCGATCGACGTGGGTGACCCGAACAATCGCTGGTTCGTCTGGTTGGAAAAGTTGAAGGTTCCAGTCCCAATCTGAAGGCTCAAAAAGATGAACTGGGCTGGTTTGGCAGGTCCAGTCGCGTGTCTGTGGCGCTAGCAGGGTGCCCCACACTAACCACTGTCCAGGCAAACGCTCGACTTACTCGTCTTGAAGCTTCATCCAGCATCTAAGACAACATCTGGTGACACTACCTGACTGAAAGTCATAACAACTCTTTACAGCGATAAATTCACTGCGAGTACAAATCTAGATGACTCTGACCCACTTATTCTACAGTTTTCTCCTCCAGAAATCATCAACTCATACCTACTAAGATGGCTGACGACAATGATCGCTTCCCTCTGCACACAGCCGCCAGAGAGGGAAATGGTAAACACATGAATTCAATCACATTTCCACAAATATCTCGCTTACTATGATTTTATTTTCCAAAGCTGAAGGATTACTGAAAGTAACTAGGTCACTTTTCTTTTCTGTCAAGTCCATGCCGACTTCAGCATCTCATAACAGGGCAACTTACATCATCCCAGACAGACCCGAAGCTATCAACCAAGAAGGACGGCGATGGGCGCTACGCCATCCACTGGGCTGCATCAGCAAACAACCTCGAAATCGTCACATTGCTAGCCAACCAGAAGAACTTTGATCCAGACGTCCAAGTGAGTCACTTATAGACAGCTACCATACCACCCATGCATCCATCCATACTAACTGCTCGGCTCGCACAGGACGGAAGTGGCTGGACACCTCTCATGATAGCTGCTAGCGTCCCAGATAGCGAACCCGTACTCAAGGTCCTGATCCAGAGAGGCGCAGAAGTAAACGAGAAGAGTGAGAACAACCGGTTTCCCATGTTTCGTACGTTGTTCACAGATCTGACATCGTATTGAACAGACTTTAGCGGCCAGGTACGATGAGCAGCTCTTTCACAAAGGGGTATTATATTAATGGTATAATAGACGGCTCTCCACTTCGTAGCGTCCAAGAAGAACATGGACGTAGCCCACTTACTTCTGGAATCAAACCCCCCCAGCATCCACAAGGTTGCGTGACCGGCGCGGACAATATCCCATACATCGTGCCGCAGCGGTTGGATCTGTGCCTATGGTTACTTTATTCCTAAAGAATCGTAGCCCGTTGAATCCTACTGATAATGAGGGTTACACGCCTCTGCATCACGTGGTGGCAGAGGGACACGGCGATGTGGCCATCGCTCTGCTGAAAGAAGGTGCTGATTTCACGCTCAAGAATGCCGAGGACGTGGTAGCCTTGGATTTAGCGCCCGACAAAGAGGTAAGTTTGCAAATGGAGCAAAGTCATCTAGTATGTGTCTCGAGGGATATTAACGCCTCTTGTCAGGTCCGATTATATATCATGCGCGGTGCGGAGCGAGAAGGAATCGAATTGTCCCCGTGAATGAAAGCGCTGGCTGTGTATGTAGAACGGAAATCTATCATATCTAACTATAAGTTGGCTGAACTCAGCCTGTCCTACGATGATTCGCTGTGCTTCCTTTATTTCACTGTTCGCTCCACAAGTTCACGATACATGGCCTTGACGTCTTGGACATCTGCCTTGAGTTCCTCAACAAGCTCGCTCTTCTCACCCAGCATCTCCAGTGTAGTCTGGTATCTCGAGTCAAGATCTGATACTTCCTGTTCTAGCTGGGGTACTCTTGAAGCAGCAGCCTTTGTTTCCTCGATTTCCTTCATGAGGGCAACCAGATCTGATCTTGCCTCGTCTCTTTGACTGCACACTCTTGCCATCTCCTCCTTTGCCGTGACCTTCTCTGCTTCGAGTCGTCGAATTGCTGCACTCATTCTCTCAACGAGTTGGACAGATGGCCCAGCGGCTACCGTTGACACCGAGACCATGTCCTGCGCCACATGACGAGGTGAAGAAGGTATAGTCTCCAGCACTCCATTTTCCCGCTCTAGAGCAGCTGGTGATGGGAAGTGCCCAGTTTCGCTGGGCGGTTCGAAGGGTGAGAATGGTGTTGGTGGTGGACCTGATCCAGCATACGAAGGCTCCCTGGTTCGAATAGGAGTCTGACCTGTGGGTCGTCGAACCGGGGATAATATGTCCCCAGAGCTATTGTCGGGGATACTACCCGGGGTGTGAGATCGGCGTGGTTTGCCATATCCAGTCAGCCCAAGCACATCTGAACTAAAAGTCCTTGGTATGGACAGAATTGGTGATTCGGGCCGGCTTTGATGATCTCTCGTTGCTGCTCCTGCCACGTCATCCACCCATTGCCGTCGTTCCGCTTCGACTGAGTCGATTTTTCCAGTAACGTCTTGCTTCAGCTTTTCGTTTTGTTCCCGAGCCTCTGCCAGAGACTCTTGACAAGTCTTGTAAGAGGCTTGAAGTTGTGCTAATTCATCTCGGCAAGTTTCCAACTCCTGGCGAGTGGAATTTAGCGATGGTTGCACATCTTGAAGCTCATCCTCGAGGTGTCTCAACCGCACAGCCTGTACAGTAGTCAGTAATCATAGATTGTTCGCTTTGACTATGACTGAATTGCATAACGCGTGAGAAGACGTACCGCATCGCGTGCCTTTTTCCTCATCTCTGATTCTCGTTGTTGGGCCTCGTCTCTCTCCTTCTCCAAGCTGGCAGATTTCGCAATGAGCGATGCTTCAATACCCTGCCAGTTCTCTCTGGCCGAAGCATACTGGGACTGCAATGTTTCAATCTGGCGGAACATTTTAACTTGTGCTTCGCCTCCACTTCCTGAAGACGCTTCCTCTGCCGCCACCCTCATAGCCTCCAACTTGCCTTCCGTGGCTTGCAATTCAGCTTTCAGTTCCTCCTCTGTCTTGCGCCCGCGCTCATTAGCACGCTCAAGCTTCTCACGCCACTCTATTTCGTCTTGTCGTGCTTGCTCGATTGCCGCTTCCTTTTCCGTCCGAAGAGTCGAATTCAGCTCCTCCAACGTCTTCTGCTTCTGACGTTCGGCAGCCAGTGCTTTATTCAGAGCATCCCGATGTGTGATCTCAGCCTGCTCCATCTTTTTCTTCCATCCTTGCTCCAATCGTCGATAAGCATCGTCCTTCTTGGAATTCTCCTTTTTCAGTGAATCAATTTCCCTCTGCAGAGCAGCTGTCGCTCGATTTGCCTCCTCTTGCCGCTTCTCGGTTGCCTTGGATCCGTCTAGGCGGGCACGTAAAGCATCAGCATCAGAAAGTGCCTTGTCCCGAGTGGTCTTCAAGTCTCCTAGTTGCTTCTCGTTCTCCGTGATGAGAGCCCGGAGCTTTTTGATTGTAGTTCGGAGTTTGTGCTCGTTGGTAGAAAGCTTCTGGCCTTCTTCCATCAGCAAAGCTATTTTCTCGTCCTTTTCTGCGAGTTTTTGTTCGGGGCTGCCCGATGGTGCTGACGAAGCCGCCTTTTTAGCTGCATCCGTGGCAGTCTTGGACAAGTATTGAAGCTTTGATTGCAGCGAGTCTATGCGCTCGACATATTCTTGGATTTCCTCTTGTTGCTTATCTTTTAGCTCCTGCAATCGACTGGCCAACTCTGAGCTGTCTTCTGGTTTAGCTGGCGCCGAGTCCTGCTCTTCAGGTCCATCAGCACCGTTGGACGTCTGTAGATTTGTAGCTACAATTTCTGTAACTTCTGCCTCTTGCTTTGAATCCCTAGCTGTTGCCGTCTCTTCTGTGGTATCTGCCTTCACCTGGTCGACCGGATCAGTTTTGGAGGGGGGTTCGTCGCTCTCGGGTTCGAGGTTCGAGGTCGCATCGTCTTGTCGCTCACGTGGTTCTTTATCTGTGGACCTCCGTTCCATAGAAGGTCGAGTAACTTGATCAATAGAGCTCCTTGGCGAGGCACTTCCTCTGCTTGCTGTCCCGCTTGCATTCGACTTCCCTGCCATGGCCTGGGCCAGTCTTGCTTGGAGTCGGTCATTGACACCACTCCTAGATGGTGATCGCGAATTCGTAGCATTCGGTTTAGCTGGCGGAGCTAATTGCTGTGACGACTGCTGGGTTTTCGCGGCGGAATTTGCGCTCGTCGTCGTAGGCACGGTTGCAGGCGACGCCATTCCCGACGTGTCAGAGGGTGGTGAAGTTACGGTTGGCGGAGCAGCAGTAGCAGAGCTTTGGGATGGAGCTTCGTCAGGTTCAGCCAGCATATTATCCAGCCTCGATTCCACGCCGGCGACGGCCTGGGAAAGAAACGAGCCCCATCTTGACTGCTTTCCTGGAGCAGCCATGGCGAGGCTCTTGGTCGATGGCTGGACGTGCGCTGATCCAACCCTTCCCGCAAGGGAAGAAACAACGAAGAAGCCGATAAGCCCGTCCGATAGGGTTAAGTTGTGGCCAGGTCGCGTTTAGCAGGTTGGCTAAGTGATTGCTGCATACATCGTACAATAAGATGCAGAATACGAAGTGTACTCAAGCTGCCAGGTCCCAACTCAAGGTGGTTCGTTCTCTTGTGGGACGGACGCGTGGGCACTGGTCCGCCAGGAACGGAAACTGTCTGACAAGGCCACGCCAACCTCGACAGCTTCATGACACGACGCAAGCAGGACATGCACGGCCACTCCTGGTAACGGGTTATGCCTTGCTAGCTTCTCATATTGCAAAAATTCGTTCTTACAACGATACAGTATGATTGCATGCCATGATAGAATTTCGACAAATTATGGCGCAGTCATATTGTCTGTCACTTGAGCACGGATCACCTTGTCAAATGCGTTATTGAAGCATGTCTAGGTATATGATATGTTCTTTCTTCTCCCGGTGTATTTGAATAGCTGTAGTATGCAGATGCTTGCTAACTAATCGAACATGGAACTGACACATGGCTGGCTGCTTTGTAGTCAACAGCCGCTACATACTTGTTGTACGTGAATACAAATTATCAGCTCATAAGCAACAATCATGTCTTTCCAAAAAAGGGGGGGTATCATGCAAAATAATTTCCGGTCTCGATCAACAAGCCACATCATATATGGAGCGACCCAGAATTCCAGATCCTGGTATTCCCCTGCCAATGCATAGAACAACCGTTGAAAGATAACCTCCCAAACCGATGAGTCTTGAAGTAGCATGTGGAAAGAATGTTGCCAAATCGATGCCTTCGCTCAGAAATACACGCTGTGCGTAAATTCATCCAGTAAACTTTCTCCACCAGCTTGATCGAGGAGTTGAGTCGACCAGAATCGAGTTTCTCCTGCTCTGCTGTCGCTCATCGCTGCTCTCTGAGCCGGCTACCCGTTTGTCCCTTTCTCTTTCTTCTCGCCTCGCGCGTCGCCGACGCTGATCATCGGTCTCGTCTGCTGTCATGTCTCCTTGTTTCGCACGGCGTCGGGCTCGTCGAGCCTCACGGCGAGCTTGTTCCTCATCAGTCGGGCCGCTGTCGTCTGGGGGCGGTGGCGCGTCTGAGTGTTCCTTCACCCAAGATGATGTCCCTGAGTGCGGCCAAGCTGTGCCCTTCTTGCTTTCTCGTCTGCGCTCTTTGTGCGGATAGACTTGCTCATCGCCGGATTGCTCGGTCTTGCGCCGACTGCTCTTCCGCTTGTGGCCATTGACATCGTCTGTAGCGGCGCGGGCTGCGCGCCGTTCTTCGCGCCGACGGCGGCGCTCCGCATCTTCTTCGGCTGCATCAGGTTGACTTGACCTGCGACGTTCTTGTTTAGACGACTTGCGTGCTTCCTCAGCAAGTGCGGCTGCCTCCTTCTCCTTGCGCATCCGTCGTCGCTCGGCTCTTCTCGCGTCTAGGTCCTCAACAGCGCGTCGCTCCTCTTCTTCACGCTGCCGGGCAGCACGGCGCTCGGCTCTCCTAGCCTCTTTCTCCTCCAACTTTCGTGCCTCCGAATCATCTTCGCGCTTCTTGCGTCTCTCGCGATGCGACTCATTGCTTGCTTTATCTGTCTGTTCACGCTCAGCGCGCCGCGACTTGCGCGCTGATGCACGTGCTTCGCGGTCTGTCTCGTCCATTGTCATCTCGACGTCAGCAAATGGATCAGCTCTGGCTGATTTGGGTGTCATCAATCCGCTGAAGAGACCGGAAAAGCCGGACTTTTTGGAGGTCGACGCGCCTCGCTTAAGAGGCGTATCAGTTGGGACGTTGATATCAACCATAACAGCGTCCTCCTCGGGTAGTTTCTTGGATCGACGCTTTTCGCGTTTGGTAGTTGTTGCATCAGCATCGAGCGCCCCAGTCATGAAAGCATCATCGTACTCGGAGCCTCTCCGCGACTTCTTCTTGCTGCCGGACTTATCGATACCCAATATTTTTGCGGCTTTGGAAGACATCTCGGGCATATCCTCTGGTGGTGGAGATGCAAGGCCATGCGCATCGACCGAGTGCCGCCGCGAAGAAGACCTACCACTCCGCCTCTCCTTGTCACGCGTAGACATTGATCTGGAGATTGGGGGCATACTGGCAAACATGCTTGGCATCCGAGACTTGCTTGAAGTTTTGTCTGGTTTCTCCGTACGATCCGCCTTCTCGGAGCCCGAGTCCTTAGAGGACATCTTGTCAGAGGAACGCTTCGACGGCTTGTCGGATTTAGATTTCGAAGAAGATGACACTTTTCTGTCCTCCTTCTTTTCATCCTTTTGGCCTGTAGGTGTAGCGCTCCATTTCGCCCAAGAAGCGCTGTCCCCATTTATCTTCGGACGCGATTTCTTTGATGACTTTGGCTCAGGCGGAGGAGTTAAAGGAACATCTGGCACGGGTGGCGGCGGCGGAGGAGCAGGAGGCGCGACTTCCTCTTTGGCCTTGCTCTTCTTGCTCTTCTTTGGCTTGTCTTTGGGTGCCATGTCAACGATTTCGACTATGTCATCTTCGTCATCGTCAGCTGGGAAACTTCCAGGTAGTTCAGAAGATTTGTGGCTCTTCTTTGAAAACGAACTCTGATGTTCTGCCTCTTCGATCTCTTTGGACTTCTTAGAGCTCGACTTTGAGCTCTTCTTCTCTTCTTTAGGCGGTGTTGGTGGAGCTGGTGGATGAGGAGGGATGGGGTCGGCTGGGGGGTCTTCCGGAGCAGACTCAAAGGTCTTGAGCCTGTCGGCAATTTTACCCCCTACAGCCTTTCGCGACAACGCCCCTTTCGTTGAAACGCCTTCAGTCGACTTTGGAGAGGGTGTCGTGTCCTTGTCACTAGTAATGGCATCTTCTAGAATTGGGTGGATGAGTCAGCAAACATGTAATTTCGGTTCATTCCGAGAGATTAGATGAAGGGATGGAGAAACGCTGGGGTAGCGCCACATTTTTTGGACGCACCTTTTTTGGACTTTGACCCGCCGCCAATGCCCCAGAAGCTAAAGGCATCATTCGTAGATTTGTCTTTACCCGAGAGGAGCTCTTCGACGACTTCTGGCTTAAGATCCGGTTCGAGTTCGGGTTCCGGCTCTGGCACTGACACAGGCTCTGGCTCGGGCTCGGGCTCCGGTTCCTTGGGTGATTTCTTGTCCTTCTTGTCTTTGTCCTTCTTGGAGCTTTTCTTAGACGACTTCTTGGCAGCCTCAGCCTCCTCAGCCTCGCGAGCTGCCTGCTCCTCGGCTTCGCGTGCTGCTTGTTCTTCAGCTTCGCGCGCGGCCCTCTCATCGGCTCGCTTGTCCACACTCTCCTTCAGCTTGTTGTATTTTTCTGTGTCTTTCTTGGAGAGCTTGCCTTTCAGCAGCTTCTTCTCCTCGAGTGCCGCAAGTTGCTCCTCCTCTTTCGCGAAAGCAGCCTCTTCCTCGTCGATGCGTGCCTTTTCTTCTTCCTCCAAGCGAGCTTTCTCTTCTGCTTCTCGTGCAGCTTGTTCTTCTGCTTCTCGCTCTGCGGCCTCCTTGGCTTCCTGTTCGAGCCTTTCGGCTTCAGCCTTCTCTGCTTTCTTCTTCTCCTTTTCGCTCAACTTGGGTTCCTTATCCTTCTTCGACTTTTCCTTTTCCTTCTCTGCTTCTTTGTCTTTAGATTTAGACTTCGACTTAGACGTAGCGATTTCACCCCATGGATCGGGTTCGGTTTGTCCTGTTTGATTGTAAGGTTCAGCAGAGTCTATAGATGGGGGGGTTGGCGCGGGAGGAGGCGGATCAGCCGAGGCTTCCATGAGTGATTTTGATTTCTTCTTGCCAGATGACGTCCAAGCGTAGCCGGCGTCATCATTAACCTTGCTGTCCTTGGTCTCCTCTACTGCGTCTGGTTGGACGGTCTCACCGGCTTCTTCTTCCTTGACTTCGACTGGCTCGTCTTTTGTCTTGTCCTTCTTCTTTTTATCCTTCTTAGTAACGGCTCCCCAGAAGTCGTCTGCAGGCTCTTCGATGCTGTCGGGTTTCATCGTAGCGTCGTCGGACCCCTTCTTCTTGTCCTTCTTGCCGGTACCCCAAGAGCTGAAAAAACCGTCGTCGCCAGTGACATCCGCGGATCCTTTTGGTAGTTCCTCTGTAGATGCTTTCTTTCCCTGGTTATCCAAGTCAATCAAGTCATCGGCGCCCTTCTTCTTCTTGTCCTTTTTGGTGCTGGTTCCCCACATGTCCCAAGCATCGTCCTTGGTGTCGTCCTTCGGGGAGTCGGCAGCCTTTTTCTCGTCGTCGGCATCAGCGAAAAGAGAAGCCTTCTTCTTTTTGTCTTTCTTAGAACCTCCACCCCAGATGTCCCAGGTATCCTCGGCAGGTTTCGCTGGCTCCGGTGCTGGTTCATCTTTGACTTCAACCGCACCTTTCTTCTTTTTCTTTTTGTCCTTTTTCGATGAAGTAAGGTCCCAGAAGTCGTCATCTGATTTCTTCTCTGGCTCCGGCTCGGCGGGTGGTTCAGGTACTGGCTCGGGAATCGGCTCAGGTTCTTTGACTTCCTCCACAACGCCCTTCTTCTTCTTCTTTTTGTCCTTCGAAGTGGTGACCGTACCCCAAAAGTCATCAGGCTCCTTTTTCTCAGGCTCGACTACTGGCTCCGGTTCGGGTGGGGGAGGAGGGGGTGGATCAGGTTCTTTGCCCTTCTTCTTTTTCTTGTCTTTCTTTGAAGTGACGGTCGTTCCCCAGAAGTCGTCAACTTCTTCCTTTTTATCCTTTGCTGGTTCTTCTGGTGTCGGCTCGGGCTCCGCCGGTTTGGGTTCAGGTGCTGGTTCCGGGTCATCGAACATGGACGCTTTCTTCTTCTTATCTTTTTTACTTGACTTGGTAGAAATGCCCCAGATGTCCTCTTCCTTCTTTGCTGGTTCTGGTACGGGCTCGGGCTCGGCATTCTTGCCCTTTTTCTTGCTCTTTTTGGTAGTCACAGTTCCCCAGAAATCGTCCACGGGAGCTGCTTCTGGTTCAACCGTCGCGGCAGGTTCGTCTTTTACTTCCTCGACGGCACCCTTCTTCTTCTTCTTCTTCTTGTCCTTTTTGCCAGCGGTACCCCAAGTATCCCAAAGATCGTCAACCTCGTCCTTCTTTGCAGGTTCTGGCTCTGGCTTGGTCTCTTCGACAGGGGGTGATGGTGGCTCTTCTACCACAGCAGCAGCGGCAGCTCCTTTCTTCCTCTTCTTGTCTTTCTTGGAAACCGGTGCCATCCAGTCGTCCTCTGCTGGGGCCGGTGGTGGTGGCGGTGGGACTGGTTCGGGCTCAGGCTCTGGATCATTCTTCTTGCCTTTCTTCTTAGTGGTGGCCGTCCATCCCCACGGATCAGCACTGTTATCAACCTTTTCCTCGGTTTTCGTCTCTTCGACAGTATCAGTTCCCCAGACGCTAGTGGTTTTCTTTTTCTTGTCCTTTTTGCCGGCAGTGGTAAAGCCCCAGTCGTCTTCTTTCTGTTCGGTTGATGCCGGCTCTTCTGGTTTATCTTCATTTTCATCCAGGGCGCCAAAGGAAAATGTTGTTTTTGTCTTCTTCTTTGCCTTTGTGCCCTTTGTGCTCCACGGGTTGGAATCCAAGTCATCCTTCTTTGCATCGGCCCCAGCATCAGCGTCCCCGCCGCCAGCTGCGCCCCAGTCCCAGTTGCTGCCGCCTGTGTCCCATTTCGTTCCCCATGAGCCGAAGTTGTTTTTAGTGTCGGTAGAGCCAAAATTGATGTCCAACTTCCCACCGCTGTCGTCACCAAGTTTGATCTCCTGGAAAGCGTCTCCCCCAAAGTCCGTCGAGGGAATTACAGGAGCAGCTTCTGGCTCCGGATCAGCTCTCTTCTTACCTTTCTTCTTCTTAGACTTGGCAGGCATGAAGTCGTCCCACGGATCATCTTCCTTTGCATCTCCTCCGTCATTCTTGTCCTTGTCTTTATCACCGTCACCGGCACCGTCACCAGACCCATCGCCAGTTCCGTCACCAGCGCTGCCGCCGTCGCCTCCTCCTTGGTCTCCACCACCATTACTATTTTCCTCCTCGCCCTCTTTCTTGTCCCCGCCGCTGTTGTCTTGAAAAGCTTTTGCTGCGGCATTGTTATTGTTCTTCTTTTTCTTGCCTTTGGCTTCAATGATGCCTTCTTGGGAATTCAAATCAACATCAAGACCAGAGTGAGGATCCGGATAGAAATCAATTTTTGGTCTAGACTGTCGATTTCTGCTTTCTCGTGAGCTCTCTGATAAAGATTGACCCGCGGAAGTCGGAAGTCGGCGACTGGCGAAACTATATGTGTCGTTAGGTTCAGTGATTTCGTTCAAGGATTTTGAAGATGACTCGTCGCTGGGTAATCTGTCGGAGATTCTAGACCAGAAAGAAGGAATCTTGATAGGTCGTTCAATGGGGTTTTGTGATTGCACTAACGCCGTGCTAGACTGCAGTACAGATGCGTTAGTCGGAAACAGAAGATCGTGGGGATAGTGTCTACCTAAACCTACCGACTTAGTGCTTTTGCCACATGCCCACGCGAATGAAATGCGCCTTAGCTGTATTTGCAACGATCTCTCATCCCAACCAGTCGTCGAGGGCCGGGCTTGGGTATAACCTGGTACGCTTCCTCCCCAATTTTCTGTCAATGCCAAAACCTCGGCCGCAGCCATTGTGCAAGTTGAAGCTTTGTGGCGTGCAGATCGGTGTCAAAATCATGGAAGCTGTGGTTTAGCTGCAGAGTGAGACTGGAAGTGAGACTGGAACTCGAGTAAACGCAGACGGCCGATCGCGAACTGTGGTCGTCGTGAAGAGGCTGGCCGGACTGTCCTGTCACGATGTCTTGGTCTCGTTATTGCGAGACTGTAATTGAAACGACAAAACTCCTAAAAACAGAAGATCAAGTGTAGTCAAAATCCTGCTGTGAAAACAACTTTATCATGAAGCAAAATAATTTTGGCGTAAGGGTAAAGTCACGGGAGAGCGCAAGGGAAAAAAAGTTAGAAAAAGAAATGAGAAATCAGAACCATATGAGGTAACCGCTACAGGGGACCAGCGGCTAGGTCTGGGGGCGATAAGATTACACCGACCAGGTTCCAGGGCGGCTTCGACTCGGACAGGGTAACTGGGTTCTTCCTCTGCAACAGGGACTTGCTGCACTTCGACTGTTCGCGATGGTGAGGAGCGCAGATTTCTTCGCGATATGTGATGATAAACGTTCTCGAGCCGCCGCCTTGGGTGGCAAAGGTGAGAGTCGAGGGAATAGAGGTGGAAAAGAAAAGTACCAATGGTGGTGTTGAGGAGTTGGAGGAGAGACGGTGTATGGAGCTCGCAACGCCGCTCGAGCCGCCTCTCAAATACAACTCATGCGACGAGGTCCTCACCGTTGCACAGCTGGAGGAAATTTGAAAAACAGCGAATTTAATCCCCTCGTTTGTCGTGTGGGCGTCGTGAGAGGGAATAGAGCTTCCCACATGAGGAGAGAAAGAGGACAAAAACTATTACATTGACAGCCAAGGGAAGAAAAGGACTCGTTGCACGCGCCGTATGCACCCACAACCGTCGGAGGAGCGGTGATGAGTGATGGGCACACAAGGAGCCAATGAAGCTGCTCCCTAGCCCAGATCGCCCGACCTAAAGTAAATGTGTCAAAGGGGACCCGTCACGGATAGGCTGTGAGTGGTTGGATGTGAAAAAGGGAAAACATTTCAGATCAGACACGGATGGCCAAACACCTGCAGGACACAGGAGACTTGAAATGCCATTGACGGATGGGATTGATAGCCAGTCCTCTGCGTTTGCCCAAAACGTTCAGCAGGGTGCATACACTCCTGCACATGTTGCTCGATGCCCCCCTTTCTCGGCATGCGAGATGGACCAGACAGCCAGCTCACGAATGAACCAGTGCCAGAGTCACAGGGTCTGGCGAGAGCACGGCAAGATGTCCCGCAGGAATCCTTATGCATCTACGGAGCGCTCCCAGCGCGTGTGTATCGTGACTATCTGACAAGATTACAGTGGCACTATCTATTGCTACGTCTCATGAGCGAGTATGCCACGGATGAGTTGATGCAGCATATATCACGCGCCAACTCGTGGAGCTGAGTCGAAATGAAAGCATCGCTCCGAGACCCGACTGACCTCGAGAAGCGACCGGAGGGTCAACGCGGGATCTACCAAGCAAGAGCAAGGTGTTGTAATAATGATCTCGACTGGCAGGTGCGGCCGGAGACGATAATTCACCAAGGCGCCGGCTGAATGAGCGCTAGACGTTAAAAAGATGGCTGGGGGTGGGCAGGGGCGAGGCGACGGTGGGGTGGTGCAGCCGTGGCCTATTGGGCCTGACGTTAGAGCCGTCACCAGACCCCCCCAGACCCTGTCAATTTTTGGTCGACTGTTCAATGCTCACTCGAGCACGAGCACAGCAACTTCAGCTTCTTTGTCCTAATATGTAGTCTGGGCTTCTCGACCAGGACACAGAGCACCTGTTCAGTCCTTCGCCCATATCGAAACTATTCATAGCACTCCATCAAAGTCGAGATGGTTCTGGCTGCAGTATCAATTCCGGGTGGCGGCCGTGCTGCTGTAGGGGATGCGGCTTCCCGCTAGACTGTTCATCCGCATTCCTGCGACGAGGCTAAATATCATGTTTGGTCGCGTGAAACATTGGCATGGTGGGTGTCGCGGCATAGCATGTAAGTACCTGGCCCTGGACGATGTGTTGAATGGTTCTTAGACCAGCCAGCAAGGGATAGCGACGATGAAATTCTTCATTCCTTGAGGGAGCGAGTGTCAAGCTCCGCGATTTGGAATTACAAAATGCCATTACCATAAAGCATATTCCACAACCCCAAGGGTGTTTGTTGCACTGCGACTGTGCCATCGTATATTTAGCCAGTTACGAACTGTCTCTTGCGTCTGTATTAATTCCTATCTGCTGGGCGCCACTCGTGTCACAGACTCGACTAGGTAGGTATTCAAGAGGCGCGCTGCACTTGCAGAGCCTAATCCGGATGATGGAATATGGAAAAATGCTCGTGCGCCACTGTTATTATGTTGTCTTTCTCTGGATTCCTCTGTATAGCATATCACCAAATGAAAACGAAGAGCTCCTTTTCAATAGGAGTCTAGCATAATAAAAGGGACTCGCCACTTGGGTTGCGCAACGATCTCCCCCTTTTGAACACAACACTCGGAGCAACTTTTCATCTTCCAATCATGTTATGCAGCGGCCCTCCCCTTACCTCCTTGCCCGACGCATTACAAGCTGCGCTCCTTGATTTAGCATTCGCAATATGAGCACTAGTCAATAAAACTTTTGGGTTCGTTGGCTGGCACATCCGAGGGGGCGTCATACGGGTTTGGCGTCTGAGACACGGGCTCTCTTTACCCCTCCATTTGGTTTGGAAGGGAGCAGTCTCAGATTGATAATCCAAACAGAGTCCAGGATTTGTGTGGAATTTTGTGTATCGAATTTCGCCTAAGCCCTGATACAGCCCTTATCTCGGCTATGATATCAGCTTGTTGCCCGCCTAGCGAGGGCCGTAGACAATGCCCAGCAATGATCAGTCTCGTAAGAAACGATTTGACGTCGATGTCGGCATTCGCAACACCAAAACATGAAGCTCACCAGGGTCTCGCGTCGTCCCGGGAAACGGTGGACCTTGGAGGGGTCGACTGAGAAAGGCAGATCCTGAGTGTGTGTGCATGTGAGGTACTGATAAATATGCCGCTGGGCATCGATGCACCGCGATGCATGTATCGGCTCTGCGCCATTGTCTTCGCCTGCTCGAGCGGGCCGTCCGCCATCGGGAATTATTACAGCACATGTGCGCGCGGCGATTTCTCTCCTCGCTGGCACACTACAATGTGGGTTCATGGAGACGCACTATGGAGCAAACCGGCAGGATGGGAATTGGCGAAGGAGAGGAAGGGAGGCTCACGGTCGGCGGCATGGTGGCATGGTGAAGCACGAGATGTGGATTCAAGAAAGCCACGGATTACGCACTTGTGCAGAAATCTCGCCTTGCTGCACCTCCGAGCCCAATCGCCTGTGGGCCGTCTCCAGCTGTCTGTGCCAAACTGCTCAAAACGGCAGCCCCAAATCGCTCACCGCCTCGATTCGCATTCCTCCATGGCTTCAATCGACCCAGCAAAGCCGCCCATTCGGCAAGCCAAGAAGGCAAGACGGGAAAATTTTTGACTCGCAGGTGGGACAGCGCGACTTCCGTCCAGGCTTCGTCCATGTATTCGATGGTTTTATTGCCTCTGTTGTCTTCTTCGCGCTTCGATAAACCACTCTTGTCCGCTTATAGTCCCACCCACTCGTGGGAAGGGCTCCATTGAAAGCATTGGATTTGCAACATTACGACACGATATTACTGCCCATATCCCTCGCCCATTTCCTGGTGGCGGTCAAGCCCAAAGTGTAGATGAACTGGACTGTTAGGCTTCCTCACCACACTGCTCGTTATCTTTGCAGGAGCTGCGTCTCGTCACGGGCAAGCTCTCAGCTTTGCAGATGCATTGGATCCTTTACTTGGAAGAAATGCTGTCCGAACGAGCCGCAACATAACGTCTGCTGAGTATTCGATCAATCGTAGTTGACGGGTGGTTTTGTCCTTCCTGTTATGACTCGTGAAATAATGGTTGGCCACGGCTGCTTCCGGAAGCATTCGTATAGTGGTGACGAGGTCCAGTGGACAAGGCTTACGAAGAGCGCATTTCCAAGGCAGATTGCTTGGTGTCCTTTACCATATTTGGAATCATCATTTGCGTCTGTCATCCATTGAAAGAACTCAGGTCTAACAGGAGTCCAATATGTTGCTAGTCCGAATGTCACGTATACATCATTGTCATTTGGAACACAAATGGCATCACTATACAAAGGTTGTGAATCGCGTCGAACACAATGTGAGAGAATCGATGAGTTTCCATGGGCAATCGACATTAGGACTTTCTGAATCGAGTGAGTCTTATGAATTACAGACATAGAAAGGCTCCGTATTTAGTGCATGTCCCTCAATTACATGATGAACATTGTCCGAGCAAGCAACGCGAGAAGCCTACTCTGCACCAACCGTATCCATTCCGGTAATGCAATCCATTGAGACTCATTTCCGTACATAAGCGGCGGAGATGGCACTTTTCATGTACCGCAAGGCTCTTGTAGCAACAATGACTCCCAGATCATAGTTCACAGCCGCTGACAAAGTCAGCTTGACGGAGTCTTCGAGCACACACGACTCGATTGATCGATCGAGCTGAATACTGTGGTTTTTACCCATGAACATGTCATCAAGGCAATTAAGTTCTTCCATCAGACTTTAGTTTATCGAGAAACTTCCGTGGCTGCGGAAGAGAGCTTCGGCGATTAGAGGTAGGACGCAGAATCTTCTTGTCGCTGGTCTACTAGCTCTCCATTTTATGACCACACACTGCTGCAAAGCTATACTGCTGTGAGAAAAAGAAAGGCTTTACCTTTCGCATTCTCGTCCTCATATTCGCTACTCAAAAACTACCGTCCTAGGAAGTGTCCTCTGAGTACCGGGCCGCGGCAACCAAGACAAAAAGAAGGCTTCCACATCGACATATTCGCCGCGACTGAAGATACAGCGTATATAACCGCCGCCCAATAAGAAGTTCTCCTTCAAATGCTCAAGGTGCATGATCACCGACATCGACAAGACGATCAAGAAGGAGAACAACACCGCGCACTTCCACTTTCGCATGCCGACTTTCGATATGCAGACTTGACAGAACACATCATATCGTGGTCCAGACTCTGCGGATTTCGAAAAAGTTGCACGTGTCCCTTGAAACCATAATTGGGTATTCGATGCCCCAGTACCATCGTCCGAAAGATGTATGTCTACTTTGACTTCTCGCAGACGGATCCCCAACTGGAATTGGAAGCTATATTTATCATTCATCCAAAGTACTAATCGTACGTGCCTGTATTGTACAGAAGCAATGTTGATTGTAGCTCTTCAAAATCCATATATCGTTCTCAACCCATCGTAGTTCCCTGGCACCGTGAAAGCTCCGCCGTTTTCGAATACTGACGGCGGCCTTTGTCCTTCATTGCCTTCACTTCCATTATCTAAGCAAGAGATAACGATAGTGCATAAAGGAAACATCGAGAAAGAGGAGACGAAGTTTATGGCAGCCGCCGCCGCAATGACTTTTCTAATCTCAAGCAGTGGATTTGTACATGATATTCAAATTGAAGATGACAGGGTGCAGTCCCTTCATGAACTCAGCTATCTGGAATATCTCGAAACAACCGAATATTTCTCAGGCGATATTGGTCAACAACAGCATCGTTGCAATGTCAGATATTGTATCGTCCGCCGAAGCATGTATTCATTAAGTGTATTTTAGAGCAGTGTTGTACAATTGCAAGCGTCGACTGGAAGGTCCGTAGCATAAGGAATCTTCCTTCGGGACATCACAATAATGTTGGCGTAGATTATTGTTCGAACAATATGGTGATGGGGAATCATGTTGGACGACTCTTGAGAATCGAAGGTTGTTGAATCGCCACCAGAGTCACTCTGTAAATATCAGCACTGATACCTCACTAGCAGTTCCGTAAGTATACAGGCGCTCACCATGCACCACGAAGCTTTTTATGATGCCTCAACAGCCATGCTGGGGCCCGTAACAGACAGACTCCGTAATATAGCCAGCTTCTTTTTATTCAGCCGCCATTTGCGGCCTCTGGTCGCACGTCGGAATCGACGTCTGAGGGCTAATATTCTATAAAGGTGACCGAACTGATTGCGAGGATGAGCAGACTGGCGTTCTGTGAGCGTCGAAACCTCTTCATTCCTGCTGCAATGGCAATGATCAAATGTTAGAAATCAATTTCCTCGTTTCAATGCGGATCAGAGGCTGCAGAAGCAAGAGAATGGTGTTTGACCACAAACTCAATTGCCACAATTGGTGCTTTCTTTGCCTTCCTCTGAAAAGGCACCTCTGAAAAGGCACTTACTTCTCTTGTTCGGCCATTGTCCCCTGTCTGCCTCATGATACCATCGGAAGCCACGCTGGAGATGTATGTACGAAGTAATTCGATAGGCTCTGTCTCTCTAAAGCGCGACCAAAAGCCTGCAAAAGGACTTAAGACACATTCTAAAGTATTTCCTGGACGATCAGTATCCATGACATGAATAAATCGCCAGGACGCTTGGCCAAGCTCTCGAGTAAAATTGGTCGATCGTCTTTCAATCCTAGGACAGCTCACTAACCGTTTTGGCTCTGTAAATCAATTGCTCTGTAAAATCACGACAGATCAAAGACTTCGATGTGTTGAGAAGATTCAATACACCATGTTGTATATCTGCAAAGACTCTTCCCAAGAAACCCAGCATCGGTTGATCATCCAGGCGCACGTGTGTGTTGGCAAACTTCGAAGAACCTGGCTCTATTAAAGTCTTGACGCTGTTTCGAAGATACAGGAAGGACACGAGAACAAAATCATCAGTATTGGTAAAGGCATAACATGTCACGGGATATCAAGCAAAAAGGGGGGGGCGTCGTGTTAGCCAGCAGCAGTTCATACGCCACGCACATCATACTTAGAGAAACAAACGCAGGTCTCTTGTAGATTTTTTTTTCCACGAATCAAATTAGATTTTGAATTTCTCCGGTCATTCCTTAATGATTGATTCACAACTTCGTGTCCGCGATAACGCAGCACTTCCATGTGAAGTTTCATCCCAACATGGTTGACAACACCTGTTCACATTACAATCAGGCTAATATCTTACTCCAAAATACGAAGCCCTAGTAGCGTCACAAATCTCAGTCGCCGATGTTGTGGCAATAGAACCAAAAACTAACTATTCCGCCACTCCCCATCTTTGAGGCTGTGCTTCACGCTATCGGCCATTTTCCGCCCCTCCGATCCAACGCCACGTTGTAGAATCAAATTGATGAAACTTGGTCCAATCAGTCCCCTTCCCCTGGGTATGGTAAGGCAAGGCAGACTTTCTTGCCATGTGTAATCCACACAGCCCTGCGGAGATGTTGCCTTGACGGGTTCCCCTTAAACGACAAGCACTGTGATGAAGAATTTCCTAAACTTGACTTCCCGAAACTTTTGCCGTCTCCACTGTATACGGAAGGTGTCCGTTTCTGCTTAACGATTTGCATGGACATTTTAAGGGTTAAAGATAGGGTTAAGAGTGGGGCACGGTCTCAGTGCAGAAAATGACTTCATGAGTCGATATTAAACCAATAGTTCCATCACGGTTGCTAAACGACCTGCCTAGTTAAGAAAAAAGTATCAACGAGGGCTGTGTACATAGATTAGCTATGGGCATGGAGGTCGTTTCTTGAGACATCCCGTTTCGGTAGTTTCGCCTTAGCCTTCGCCCGGTCACTTACTGTATGTGGATACTTTTGATTTCTCTTCTCCTTTAACGATTCCACCGTGTGGATTTGCTAGGCTTCTCGCGTTGCCCGAAATCAGTGGGACCTTGTACTTTAGCTTCATCACTAACGGCTACTCTGAGATTGAATATCGTTTTCCCCGAGGAAAGAAATATACTATGACGACTTCAGGGATGGAATCATGCGCTCTATGATTCACTGTTTTGCAGAGCTCAAGTCACCCAAATCATCTAAAAAAAAGTATCCGGATTCACAATCGAAGGAGTATCAGTAGTATTCGCCGCTTGGTATCTAGTACTTGTTCCGTGTCTATCATCCCGGCTCGAATCAAATATTGTAAAGAAGAGAAGGAAAAATCAAACAAATATCAAGCTCCTTCATCACCACCACATACTTCCGTAGAAATGGTGGCATCAGTATTGTGAAATACCATCCAAATGAACAAAGAAAACGCTTTGCCTTTGTAATCTATCAGTTCAACCCAGTCTGATTATGTCACAGATATTGAAATCCCTCCATGCTGATGTAGTTACCTAATACCGGGGTATTGTACAGGGAAGGAATGCCTTCACAGTAAAGCAACACAAAAAGCAAGCCGTGATTAGACTCGTACTCGGTCAAATCAAATGCTTCAGAGGAACGTGGTGGTCTTGCCCAATATCGCTTTATGGGCAGAGAACGGGAAATAGACATCAGCGGCCACCAAAATCACTGGCGTAGCCCATTTCTCCAAAATTTTGACTCAATCCACCCTCCCCGTAGCCTGTTCCAGGGCCACTGACATATCCTCCGTCGTCAGCCTCGTCGTAGTCACTCGCGTCGAACGATGAACGACCGCTCAGATCATCCTCCATGCCACCGCCTGTACCAGGACCAGACCAATTCATCTGAGCGAGGGCAGGGTACTGCTGTAGAAGAGCGGCAGGAAGTGCGTAATTTCCGCTGGCATCCATAGGATAACCCGTTGATGGGTCCAAGGCCATTGGTTGTGAGCCTGGCATATTTTGAGCCATATTTTGTTGCAACCGTTGCTCTTGCCATTGTCTTTGACGTTCTATCATTTCTTCGTCGAGCAAAGGCTTGATACAAATGCGCCCAGCCTCGGAGCGGAAGTGACGTCCAAGGGCATCGGCGCGAGCGAATCGTCTACCACACCCCCATTGGCCGCCAGTCTTGAGATCTCCCTTGCAAACAAACCTCTTTTCTCCAGAATGTAAGCTCTCGTGCCTTTTTCTATCGTGTTGACGGGCAAAGGCCTTTCCGCAAACAGTACAGACAAATGGTCGCTCGTCTGTGTGTGTTCTCAGATGGGATCGCAGGTTATACGCGCGGGTAAATCGTTTCGGACACAGTGTACATTGAAACGTGGCTGGGTGCTTCTGGGCTCGCTTCGTGGACCCTGATTCCTGGCTGCTCTGATAGTCGGGGTCTGCAAGTCGCAAAGCGATTACATTATTGGGAACAGCTGACGTAGACTGGCGCCTGCGTGAAGGGGACGAAGTAGCTTGTCTGTCGAAGGGAGACAGCGATCGTGATGAACTGGAGTGTGCCGAAAGATTGGGTGATGGAGAAAGGCTGCTAGAATCTTGAGGGCGCCCAATAGCCCCGCCACCAGGATGGAAAGGGTCTGTGACTGATCGCGGGCGTGATTTGAGTCGGCCTGTAGTGCAACCCTAAGTTAGTCGTGCTGTGACGGTGCCACATTCCAAGCAATACATACCTCTCTCGGGTGGTGTTAATGAGTCTTGGTCAATGTGAGGCTTGGCCGGCTCAAATGCACCTTGCTTAACGTTGCTCGGCGCGAAATCAATGTTAATCGCTGGCGGCGCCATGTGAGGTATATCACTTTGGTCTTGCGACGCCAGTGGGGGAAAAGAGCTATCATGCTGCATGCCGGGGTAGTGTAGACCGCCGCTGAAGCCAGTGGCAGGAGGAACTAGGCCAAAGGTTGGTTGTTGCATGTCGGGCATCTGCTGGGGAATGATTCTAGGGCTGATTGCCGGGCTGTGTGAAGGACTCCTGCCGTGCTGGCTGTTGTCGTTGATCTTGAATGACTCTATGTTCAAGACGTCCTGGTAAAGACTGCCATCAGAGGCCCTTTGCAAGGGCGAGTGGCCTGAGTGATCGTCAAAGGAATCCGCGCTGACAAGATTGGGAGAGGGTGAAACGGACGACACGTCAGAATATTCGGAAGGGCTACGACGATGACCTTGAAACTGAGGTTGTGTCCAATCCCCGATCTGACTGGGCAATAACGCCGCTTCTGGCCCGAGTGATACGTTCCTCGAATGGCTGCTCTGGGGGGACGAGAACTGATTGTGCTGGCTGAACGATGGAGATTGATGCGCAGACCCTGGTTGAAGACTGTCTGGCTGTAGAAGGTTTGGAGGGGTTGGAGTGTGGTGGGATTGAGGTGAGGTCATGCTGTTTATATCGTTTGGGCTAAGGCTTGACTGCTCGAAGAGCGGGGCGTTGAACTGATCGCCTTGATTGCCCGATGGAAAGAGAGAAAAGTCTCCGTCGTTTAGATTCGGTGATAGATATGCTGTGGTTGACTGAGTGTGTGTGTCAAAGGGCAGGGAGCCGTCGGGCCCGGAGCCAGAGGTCGGTTGTTGACCGAAGCTAGCACTGGGGTCGAAGACGGTCGGGTCGGAGACACTGGCTTGGTTGAAAGCCTGCTGGGACGAAGCTTGCTGGGAGTTGAGAAAGTCGGTATTTGAGGTGAAGCTGTCGAACGTCGAATCTGCCGAGCTAGTAAATGCCAAGTTTTGTTGTTGCGACTGTGTGTCTACGTCAAGGCCCAAGCCAACGGGTGATGGGTTCTCTTGGCTACTGAGAGCATTGTTCGATGGCGAGAGGCCGGTTTGATTTATATGGTGATCCTGTTCCTGCTTATTGCCTTGCCCGGCAGTCGAGGACGACTGGCCGCTGTGGGCCTGTTGATCCATGATCTTGAAGATGAGGACTGTGAACGATCGCGAGGCAGACTTCCCCAAGGCGGCTGTTGGCAGTCAAGGGTTTGACCGAGGGGCTGTGCACTACAGCAAGTGATGCAATATAATGGGGCAGAAAGACCCTATCATAGAGGTAAGCGCTCGGGAATAGTGTGAGTCGTGTTGGCTACCACAACTCCGTTTCAGACGCAGACTGGTAGAGGAGGATGCTCGGCGACAAGAAGAAGAGATCAGAGGAGCCCCAGATGGTGTATGGATTGTGGCGTGGTCGTGTTGGTGGTTTGCGCCAGATGCGTGATGTTAATTATGGCGTTCCTCAACCCAGGATCAGGCAGAAAGGGAGTCAGTCTAGGATTCCGCTGATGCCCGCGGACGCAGACGAGGTCAAGCCAAATGGAAAGGGGTGAAGGGGGTGCGTCTATCTGTAGACGTACGCGCATGCGTTTGCGCGTGGGTGTGGACTGGATATGTGTACAGGAAGGGATCGTTTGGCGGGAGAGAGCAGGAAGAAAGGTCGGTCATCTGTGTAGGGCTGGCGGGATGTCGCGAGGTGTTGGGAAGGTTTGGGGACCTTACGTCGATGCGGACAAGCGACCAATGGGGAGCGGGCAAGGCAGGCACTCAGAGGAGGAGGGGGCATTGCTGCGAAGGTCGCGGTAGGGACCAGGCGGTACAGCAGGCCGGGCTGGGGATTGGCACGAGAGGGGACATCTGGAGTCACTTCGGGAGACGAGGGCGAGGCGGGCGTCAGAGCCAAGCACTTTGGCACACCCGGAAGCACAACGCCAGAAAGAGCAAGGGTCAGATGAAAGGCGAACAAGGGCAGGTACCATGTAGAGTCTTGTGCATGCTAGGCACTGTAGGTAGAGTAGATGCGATGCAGGGAGTGCTAAAAAATGCCCCTTTACACTGACATTGCAGCCCTTTGACGTGAATCAGTCAAGCTAATACCTGCTAACCCTTTGCCCGAGTCGTCTATCTCACATCAAATACAACCTCATCCAAACGGCTCACTGACTGATACGCTCTATATATTGGTTCTTCCTTGGGTAATACAATCTCGGAGTCCATGAAAAATTAGTTGTAGTCAAATACTCTCTTCCCTGTCACATCACGTAGTCATCACCGCATAGTGCTGCACAAGGGGAAGTACCACCATAGGTACACAGCAATCAACCGTCTTCGCGAACCAACGTGCGAACCCCCGTTCTCCTCCCTGCTTCTTGTTCCACGCAGTACGGATTATCAGTCGGGGGACCCGGTGAGGCGGTGCAAGACAGAGTGGGCCATGATAGAAGCCGCCGGGTGAAGCCCGTCTGGTGGGATCACTTGAATTTGCTCTCCACACCCAGTTGCTAGCGTTGTTCCTCTTTCGAGCGACTGAACGTGGGCTGCAGCAATGAAACTGGCAAGCTAGCAACGAAACGGCAATACTCTCCAAGTTGTTTAGGACGACGGTAGCGGCGATGCGTCATGGCTTCTTCTGAGGCAAGTGCCACGCACTGGTTCGTCTCAAGATCCATTATTTCTCACAAGTCTGAAATGTTAGCCTCCCACAATAATCGAGCGATTATGACGAAATTATACTCGAGGTATGATGGCAGAGAATCCGCACATCGTTATCACAACTTTGCACGCGGGCTCACGTGAAATTTCTTGCCAACGGGGAGGGCCAAAGCCGAATGTGGTCTAACTGCAATCATCCACGCTCTACCATGCTATATGACGAACTGTGAGATAGGCAGGCTGTGGGTCTCCAATATGTCACGAAAGCACTTTTGAAGACGGATGCCGTGCTCTCCGCGGATCACCGAGTCACCGAAGTTTAAGACAAGATCAGACATGGAGGCGACGTTGTTTGTGTTTGCGTTTGCGCTTGAATACAGTAATATGCCCCTCGTGACATATCATTACGAGGAACGTAACTGTTAAACGACTTTTGCATATCACTACGAATGTCAACAAGGTCAGGCCTTTATGCGACCCGAAATTGCTCTTTGTCCAATAAAAGGCGCCAACAAGACTATGGAGCATACGATGAAGCATCCAATTGATGTAGTCACTAGTGCCCGTGATGTGCCCGACCCCTTGACGGGAGTTCTTGGCCAGCCATTGATCTTCTGGTATGCGTATCCCTGGTTGATTAGGGGATCCTTTTCAGGGCAAAAACGGGCAAGCGCAGCGACAGTCCCGAGACCAGCGCCTGGTGCTGGCGGAGGGTCCTCAAGTCTGCCTGACAAGGCATATTTCTCTTTTGGGCATTGGCGCGGTTCCAAGTTGCCAGAGCCCACCAACGGCCGGAAAGCAACCGAAGGCTGCCATCAACCGCCAAGAAATGACATCCCCTTTGCCGGAGAGTATGTACTCTCAACGAGGGCGAAACACCAGCTCCAGCATCACAATGTCAGTCAGGTATTAAGTTATGGAATGCTCTTCTTTAACTTGTCCAGTGGATCCGGGCGCACCGTCATCTACCTCAGGCCATCGTCTCGATTCATTCCCGCTCCACAAGTCCGTTTTATTTGATTAATATTTTCCGAAGTCCAAAAGTACCTTCCTATTCTATTACGCCTCGGGTGCTCCTATCCCAAGTCGTCTATCTGTTCGTCCTCGTCCAATAGAGTCACATCGCATCTCAAGACGGTCACTAGGAAAATGCGATTCATGTCGTGTGCACTTTGACCTCTCGGTAATTAAATGGCTTGAAATCCCCCCATATTAGGTTGTCCGTTATCACTGCCTCCTTGACTTGCGACCTATCATTTGGTGTAAACCGCATGCACACTGCAGGCTCGTCTGCTAAGCGACTGTTTCGTGTCTTCTCTTCCATGCACATCACCATGATTTAGCACCAGTGGAAATATTATCATATCTCATGTCATCCTCATGCCTCAGTACAGATGGGAGCCTGCGGCAGTAAGTACCAACGCTTTGTTTGCTTCATCGCCCTGCAGGTGAGGGAACA
This sequence comes from Periglandula ipomoeae IasaF13, assembly GCA_000222875.2. Lineage (NCBI taxonomy): Eukaryota > Fungi > Ascomycota > Sordariomycetes > Hypocreales > Clavicipitaceae > Periglandula > Periglandula ipomoeae. The sequence goes on from AFRD01000065.1 coordinate 27,227, forward strand.
ACCCTTGCAGCGAAGCAGGAAGTCATGGATTGATAATCATAGCCACATGTTTTCCGCAGAGCTCGCATGACAAGCCGTCACTCGATATGTTCAGGACTTCTCTGGGGCAACAGAATGTGTCTATTCACGTTGTTTCCTGCGCCGTCCGTCAACTGGGGGCACAGCACCACGAGCGAAACGGCACCCGCTTGTTCTTCATGCTTCGCCTTGCGTCGCTCGTGAAGCCGGCATATATTTCATGCAAACCGATAAAAATAACGTCTTAGCAGATCGGCACCAGCCGCCTCGTAGAGAGGAAACAGTATTAGCCTATGTCCATTCCTATGGATATGCTCTTGCAGAATCCTATGTAGTGTTACCCCGAACGCAAATCAAGGCTGAGAGCCCAAACCCCTCCCCCCCACTGGCCCCCAAGTGCCAGCCGATGTGGCCCCTGTTCCCGTTCTGCATAACCGCTGTTGGCTCAAACGCATGTTTGAATGCTCAGCCACGCCGCCCAAAAGCCATTGCCGAGATTGCCTCGCCATGCATGCATTTCTCCCTCGCCTGGCCCATGGGGAGAACACTTCACAACTGGGCCTCTCGTGCCGCCCAATAGGACCCTATACAAATTTAACACATTCTTTACCAAGGCCCAAGGAGGGGGAAAGACGCTCTTAGAGTTTCGGCGACAGTGATAAGCATTTTTTTAATACCGATAACGGTGTAACGAACTTACAAAAGGGCATTAATTGACATCCGGAAATGTACCGGAATTTGACGCACCCCCTTTGGTACTTGCCTATGTGCTTGAGCTGGTCCATCACAACCCGCAGCAGGTGAAAGGTACGGCGCATCTCGTGCATCTTGCAGTGTAAACGCAGCGGCAAGCGTCAAACAGCCCTATGCGACGTATTCCTGTCGCGTCCCACACCTTGACGAGCACCCTTTAGGAATGGTTCTTGGTGGCGCAAGCTTCCAGAATGCAACTAGCCTGAGCATCATGGACCACAAGCGTGGTTGCGATCCCAAAATAACCCCGCTGTTCCTTATGGTGGTGGCTGTTCATCAAGAGACCTTGCTCGACTTGTGGATCTCAAGCGCTTCTTGGAGAGGATCTGCCGTCTAATATGTGCAAAGTCCCTTCCGCCGTGCACCCACACACCCAGCAGCAAAGATCTGGTTCTCAAGTGCGTGTCCAAGTCTTGGCACGAAGACGCGTCAGTCGTCCACATCATGGTATACGAATATGGCTCTAAATGGCAGCTAAACAAAGACAAAAGCCTAAACTAGCATGTTGAGACGACATCCAGAGGTCTAACTTTAGCTGCATTGCGCGTTGTATTCGCGTCCCGCTTGGCGGTCTGGTCCGTATTAGCAGGCAACGCTGTGATGCCAGCACAGCAAGAATGCGGCAGCTATAGCAGCTAGCTCTCGATGCCACATGAGTAGCTTGGGGATAGACAATCTTGAAGCTTGTCTTTTTTACAATTCTCGTACGCAGTGTTCAAGCCACATGGTAGCCCGTCGTCGACCGTCCAACTCATTTGGGGAAATTGAACGTATTTGCTTGGATGCAGAACACCAGGCTGCATGAATCAGCCTTGTTTCGTTTCGTTCCCTGCAGGGATTTCTTGCAAGTCCCGAGGGATCGAGGCTCACCAGAAGGGAAAAAATTAACGATCACCGTGTACCAAACACTTTAGATCCGCACCTCGACCCCAAGTTGCAGTGCATTCAACGCAGACAAGGGGTGTAGATAGTGCAGAATAAAAATAAATGAGTGCCGGAATGTCTTCCTTTCACAGCCCGTCTGGTTTGGCTCTTCTGTATTTGGCTGCGCATGTAACTTTATCGCATGTCGTCCGTTGTAAATAGTATCAAACAACAATATAGTAGATGACCAAAAGTGGTTTCTTTGCACAGCCCGTCTTGTTAGCCCACATGAACCCGGCTATGCATATAAGCTTCAATGCCTGTGGATCTTATCGTGACTGTTTGCAGGCGAAGTCAGGGCTTTGCTGGCTGTAAACCGAGGCGAGCTCGATTCAACCCTTGCACTTTCCAAAGTCAATGCAATGTTAGGTTGAATATGTTGATCGCATAGTGGTATTCTGCATCGCGTGAGTGCCAATTGCCGAGGACAAGAAAAAAGTTCGCAGAATATGCCATAAGAATCTATTTTGAACCTCAAGGCATATTTTGATGCTAACCCTCAAACCTCAATGCTAAAGTTATACCATGTTGAAAAGTCCGACAAAAGAGCTGAGAAATGTATTTCAGGGAAAAGGACAGGCTTGCGCATGTAAGCTCTTGGATCTAAAGTAAACGCCGTATCCGATGAGATCTATCCGCTGGATATTACCTGACAGAGAAATTTTGTAACGTAAGGAAATGATTTTCTATTGTACATGTATTCGATCCATTACACAAGCAAATGATGTGATTGGCAGTATGGCGCCGATTTCAGCATTTTTACGTTCTGTTTTGGCGCGATGGCAAAGATGGCGACATATTTCAATCTTCAAATGACTTCAGAGCGCTCGTACCCTGTACCTTTCAAAGCTGGCTTGGGCACTTCTCGGTCTTTGAAGGTGCTGACGAATGGGTTGGGATCCTCTTTCTGATTCAGGTTGCCGAGGGTGTGGTTTATGCCACGGTGGCCAGCTTCGTCGGCGCGGATGTAGAGGATGAGATCTTTCATGGTGCGGTTGCCTTCGGGCATGTTCCAGTACTAAGAGGAGAGCGTTAGTTCATCTTCTTGTCTCCTTCCATTCAACGTTCCTTTGTGGTAGAAGCAGCGTCGAGACGATGAAATAGCGGGTGTAAACTTACCCCAACGGCAATATCGGGAATTTGAAACTTGGGATCCGACCATTTTGGCAAATGTCCGTCTTCGATTTCGCGAATGGCCCTCGTATATGTGTGTACGGCTTCCTCTTCCAGGTATCCCACGAATCGGTGGACGATGCGAGGATGCAGGAGATATGTCACGAAGAGGGCGTTGAAGAAGACGCCCTGTGCACCGATGATCATCAGCTTCATGAACCATCCTGGCTCGCACATCTTCATGAATGTCAGGAGATGCATCCTCTCGTTGTAGCTCTCCTCTAGCAGCGTTTCGATCCATCCGTTGTCACGCTTCATGCGTCGAAGACTGCTCAGGTGACGAAGCATTCCGCCCACCATTCCTGGGACGCCGGCGATACTCTCTAGGAACACAAATCGAATAAGCTATACCTCGGTAAGTTTGTGATGTCAACTGGACAATTAAGCCAGATTTCATTGTTATCGTAGCCATTGTGCTTCCGTAAGCGGTTTCTCTGCAACGACAGAGGTTGTTGGATGCTTTTTGTCAACTTGCTGGTCTCTGTCCATGCCTGTCGCCTTGTCCATCCAGTATCGTGCGAAACGCACAATCTTCCAGGCTGCCCAGTCACTGAAGTTTCGAGGCTGCCGATGAACTGGTTCAACAGCCAACATTTCCTCCATCGTGTACCCGTGGTGCGGCCATGCTGGCTTGGTTGTCTGAATATGAGGCGTGTCCTTGGCCGGGAAGAAATCACGGAGCTGGTATTTTGATGTAGTTGAGAAGAGCTTCGGTGAAGTTAAGCCTTGTCGGTGTCGGATAGCTCCCGTTCCCACAAGTCTCAATCCTGGCGGCGATCCGACAAGAGCTTGGCCGACTGATCGGGCAAGCTGGGCTGCTTGTCGGGGATTCTGTACATTGACACGCATTTTGACTTTGGTGGAGATCATGGAGGTGGATGTGACGTAGTATACTCGATAATTGTCGATGAGTTGTAAGTGATGGACTCTTGTCCAGGATTACCGGCAACAAGATCCGGAGGCAAAGCGTATTGAAGTAAACAATGTAGTAGTTTGGCTTCTTGTTGAATTACCAGAAAATACTAAGCTTAGGTGGCGGAAAGTGTCCGTCAGCCTTTTATATCTACCGTGGCGCACAGTTCGCCGATTGAGGAGGAAGCATAACGGCTTCGGGAACCAGGGCGACCCATCGGCGGTGCCATGGTCAAGCTTTCAGCCTCAGGGCGTAAAATATTTGAGACTGTAATCATTTTTACTGAAGCGCTCATGAAAAAATGGGTATCCGGGAACGAAAATGCTGTGTCGCAAAACCCAAACATTCCGAAATAAAGCCTGACGAAGACAGCTCGGAATTCCAGCAAACAAGACGTCACGTTTGCGGTCGTCCAGGCACGCCCCGCTGAGAGCCCGAGAAAGGATCCGTCAATCTCGCTCCATTCAGGTGTCAGCTAGGGCCGTCAGTGCTGAAGTGGGTTCTGACAGCTCATGGCGCCCTAGCTGTCCGGTGGGTTCGATCCGCTGCATTAGGGGAAGCTCGGCCTTCTGCTGGCCTTGGCTTTGCCCTCGACTTGCTTACTATTTGTGAGGACAGTGGCCGGAATGTCCCGGGTCGCACGCCTCGTAAACCTGAGAGGGCCCCAGAACTCTATCGAAGACATCCTCCCCTTCTCCGGAGCATCCCGTCAATGTGAGTCAATACCAAGACAGCTTACAAGCAGTGCCTCATGATGTGAAAAAGATACGGAGAAAATGGAAACTTGCTCAACTCCCTCTCTGCAAGTCACTTCTGCAAGGTCACGCGAGAGCCCTGATTTTTCCACCCATGCCAGTAAGTAGCCTATTCGGTATTGTCAAAAACTCGTGTCCAAACGACAGCCTTTTGCATCAACCTGGTGCAGTGTTTCTTTTTGCATGGTTCCCTTATACTTCGTCTCTTTGTAGCTAGTCCACCTTCTATTCGGTACGAACAGGCTTGTAGGTAGTCGCCCTGAATATCGCCAAAGTCTATTGTGATCGAATCTGGGCTCAAGTCCCAAAAATCTACAAACATGGTAGGGAAGGGGTGCGCTCGCTACGAAACTGTCCCAGGGTTGACAACGTAACTTCAAGGTCATGATTTGCTCAAAATTGTCCCTTTCCCAAACATCGATACCATGCTAATCGAACTACCACGAAATATAGCCGTACATACCTCAAGCAGCTTACGGGGGATATAGCAAGCTGCTATCTTTCTGCTTACATGAATGCGTGGCGAGGGACTAGCCAATTTTGATTCAAATCGGGACACATCTGACGCCTTTAACATGACCATGGGGAACTCCAACCGCTTCTTGTTCTCACTCTTCACAACACGCAGTCCGTGTTAAGTCGCCGTCATTTGGGGCTGGAGTCGCCGAAGTATAACTTCGTTTCACTGAAAGGTTGAGCACCTCTTTACATCCTTGGGGGCAGTTAGCTTCAATTTGTACAAGATGAATCGAATATTGGGTGTCTTCGCATACCTTTCGAGAGGCGTCAAGCCGAGAATGCGCATGCCATTGGCCAGCGTAGTCCTTGCGGCATCGTACAATGCCATTCGCGCCCTCATGAGCTCTGGCTCACTTCCAACCACCTTGAGATGATCATAGCTGCTGCTGATGACGTGGGTCAACTTAAACAGATACGTGAGGACCGTTGCTGGTTCGAGTGTTTTGAGCGTATTTTGGAGCACGTCAGGCCACTGCGAGAGCATTCGAGCAATGTTCACGGCGTGTTCTTCTTTCAGCAGCAGCAAGTCGGCGCTGTCCAGCGCTTCATCGGAAAGGTCTACTCGGCGCCTGATCGAGCACAGTCGAGCGTGAGCGTATTGGAGGTAGGGTCCTGTGTCACCCTCAAAAGAGGTCATAGCATCCATGTTGAATGTGTAATTGTTTATCCTGTTTTCCGTGTCAGAGAGAGCAGGGTCGACGTGATTAGGACGATAGAACAGGGCTTACCTCTTTCCGCTCATATCCTGGACCATAACGCTGCTGATACCCAAGATGTCGGCTGTGGCTACAGGGTCTTCGACCTGGGCATACTTCTCCTCATTCTTCTTCATAGCTTCATGCATGTGATCCGCGCAGTCTTTCAGGATATCATCCAAACTAGTACCAGAGAAATTAGCCGATGCTATCGAAGGGAAATGATGAAGCTGATTCACCTGTGGAGCGCTCACAATTTGACAGTGCCTTTACGGGTGCTCATGCCCAAGACCAATCCAAAGTTGATGTGCTGACATTTCTTGGCAATATCCTTATAGCCAAGAAGCTCAATGATCTGGAAAAGCTGCTGAAGGTGAAGATCTTGCTGGCTAGCCACCACGTAGATCATATGGTCGAAGTTGTATTTCTCGTGCTACGCCCGAGTTCATCAGCATCCAAACCAGAAATAAGATGTGGACGTGTTTCACTTACGCGACCTAGCAGCTCGCAAACATCACGAGTCAGATACAATGCAGTACCATCTCGCTTTCTGCATGAAATCGCAAGATAATTAGCCGCGGCACCACCAAAAATCTATTCCATCATGCAATACATACCGAAGAACAGTAGTTCCGAGCCTTTTGCCCGCCTTGCCCGGCAAGAGTTGAGTGAAGTCGACTAGAACAGCGCCCTTATCTTCTCGGGAGATATTCTTCTCCTTCATCTCGTCACCAACCTTGGCCATAGCTTCTTCGGCCACCTGACTTTCGCCTAGTTACTGTTAGTCGTTGCGGTACCATACGCCAGAAGGAGATTGATATACGTACCGCTAAACTCATCAAATTGAATGTTGAGGCGGGAATAAGTCTCTGGGGAAATAGTCGTGTCAGCATCTGACTGGTTTCGCTCCGCCTTCGCATAAGAAGCCAACCCAATATCGCCGAGTGTCCTTCTAGATGCCAACAATGTGGAGATTTCCTACCTTTGTAACGAGCAATACTCAAGTCTCGGAAACGCTGCCATTGGGCGAGAACCTCCTCGTCCCTATCGGTCTGATCCGAAGATTATCAGTCGTGCATCCTCGACAAATGGAGAAGTGAGATCGCTTACCATGCGCTTGAAATATTGGCGGGCTTGTTCGTCGAGGCTATTGGCTTCTAGTGTGCTGACATCCTTGCCCTCCTTCTTCTGAGCTTCAATGGCCTCCTTTTCGGCGCTCATCTCGGCATTAATCTGGACATAGAGCTTGAAGAGATGGTCGATGGGGTTCTTTTTCAGTGCTTCTTCGTCGCCGTTGCGCTGATAAGCTAGAGCAAGTAAACCATATTGCTTGCCCCAGTCGCCGAGATCTACTTTGTTATTAGTTTAAGGACCTTCTCTCTTGGCAGATTGTTTTTGGAAGAAACTGACAATTCATGCGAACCACATCCCATCCACTAGCCTCGTACAGATTGGCGATAAAACTTCCAATGATAGTCGATCGGAGATGGCCGGCGTGGAATGGCTTTGCGACATTGGGAGAACTGAACTCGACAATCTAATGGCCGATAAGTAACACACATAGCCGCGACCGATGCTTTGAAATACTTACGATGCGCTTTTGGCCCGAGCTCGAGTCTTTGGGATCTCGAAGACCGTTGAATCGGTTTTTGCCTAAATATTCGTTAACTATGGGACGAAACTGGCTCTACCAGAAAAATAGATATACCATAGTTCTTTCCTGCCTGTCTAACCATCGGAACTATGGACTGGACAAGAGGCTCAGCCTTGACGAAGAAAGACATGAAATGCCCACTCAAGACGGGCTTCTTGAAGAGAGGATCGCTTTCGGGAAACTATGTCGTCAAAATATTTAGCGATACTGCTTTGGGACACAAACTCGCATGAAGTTTCTCGTTGACAGTCGCACCTTCTCAGCCCATTCTTGCGCCAATACATCGGGCTTCGTGCCTTTGATTCGGAGGGCGGGAACAGCTATGACAAAGTCGCCTTTGTCGAGAGACTGTGTCCACATAACAACGGGATAGATTATAGATGTTTCAACGCCAGAGATCTTGGACATGACATCGCTGAGATGCGCCCTGTATAAATCGAGGGGGTTGATTTCGGGATGGGCGTTCGGGTAGGATTGAGTAATGCCTGCGAGCGTCAGGCCATCAACCCTCTTGGCCAGCTCATCGATCGTCTTCGGATGAGCCATAGCTGCAGTTTGGGTCGAGCGGGCAAAGGTTCGCGTTGGGGAATGTACTGATTGAAAAATCAGGCCGTGACGAGGAGATGGTTCTGCGAAGCTTTTGCTCATAATGGTGGGGTTGGCGATGCGGATAGTCGAAAACTGTCGAGAGTGAAGGTAGAGATGGGAGTTGAAACGGCGTCTAGCCTGGTCGAACGGTCGTCGCGGACGTAGAGAAGTCAAATGGAAGGAAGGAGCCACGGAGAATGTCAAGTGAAGCTTCATGAAGACCTTCTCGTCTGAATTGGACTTTTGCCCAAACTTTTGCACCAAGCATCTGACTCAAAATACTCGCTGGTTGGTCCCCACCACAGGGTCTGGCGGAGCAAATTCACAGCTTTGTCCAATTGATGAAGTGGGTTAGATTGTGACTGGTCTGGTCGATGGTTTGGTGTGTGCGGCAGGCGGGGTGGTTGCCCGGCATCGCGCCTCAGGTGATTCATTTGAGCCTAGTTCGTGCTGCGAGCGACAGCCAGATATCTTAAGCAAACGCGCTTCCTTTAACTCAACAACTCACTGCAATCCGATAGCGGTGGAACTTGCCTGGATGTTATTAAGAATAACATATATATAATATTCCATTTTCACTCTAATAGGGTCATGATGCGTTCAGATGATGCGTCCTCTGTGGCACCATAGGCCCTCGCCCGCCGGCCGGTAGAAATATCTGACCAGACCCTATCTTAATAAGTTGATTCGAATAATGGCAGTATATGCGAGAAGCATGTTTTAGCATTCTACTTGTGGAGCTTAAAGAAAACGAGATGGTCGACTCGAAAATCATCCTGGCGTTGTTCCGATGTCATCACAGCAGTGCGTCGTCTCATATGCAATTTTTATTTTCTTGAAAACATCAGGGCAAGACAAGACAAAATCTGCAGACAGACACCTCAATACGATTTTTGTTGTCGCCCCCGACCCTATCTTGCAACTAATCTCGCCCGCGCATCTCGACCCATCCTGTTTGAACGCCGCGTTGCTAGTCCCGCGTGTCTTCCCTGTTCGCACCACATGCGGCGGATCTTTGGTCTGATGTCAACACAAAATTGATGCACAAAGTATTATTTGGGATGCATGTTTAATACTCCATAGGTATATTACTGTGGCTCGAGAGCATGGAAACTCGATCACGTCAGTCCAAGACTCCGTTCGCAACACAAGTTGAGTCTTCGAATCTAGTTCGTGGCTCTGTTGCATTGCAGCATGCAAGTATCATGACTCCTTTGTCCTAACTTTCGTTCAAGACCCAGCTAGTGGCCTGTTTAAATTGGTTTTGCGCTAGAGCCACAGCCGTGGGCAGCCGTGTGAAACCAATGACACATGATTCTGCGGTCACGCTGTTCAGAGAAAATGAGGCCCGCGTCGAAGCAATACTTTACGGAATTATCTCAAGAAACAGATAGAGACCTGGTCAAGTCATGCTTTGGTCGTCTTCATTCTAGAGAGTTTGTGGCTTCTTTCGGCGCAACGCAAATGAAAAGTTCATCTCGCATTGGCTCGCTCGGCTGTTTCTTGCGCTTTCCTCCTCTCCCTACAACAGGCAGGGATGGAGCACGGCTGCGTCACTCTCCCCTGCCAACCATGCGCTCCTGGCCCAATCCTGACGCCCGACGCCTAATGCCTGACGGAAATCGCAGGCGCCCCTCCCTTCACCCCTCCAAACAACTAGAACCTCTCCCCTCTCCAAGTGCTCCCGCGCTGCCCACCCACCCGTCATTGGCAGCCACACAAAAAAATTAAAATCAGCCTGCATTCTGGCTTCGGACGTCGTATTCGCTCTTCCTCTACCTGTCAACGAGCCAACATTTTCGAACTACGACACAGCTCTCGCCATCGCCCTGCCGTTGAGCATTCGGTCATACACACAGCTACCTCTGAAGTCTCGTTCTAAACCTCGTGTCGTTCCCACGAATCTTGACATTCAACAATATGCCAGCAAAGAAGCAGTGGGGTAAGGATTTCATCGTCACCGTCTGCCACTACATATGAGCAGCAAAACAGTGCAACATCGAAGATCTAGATCTACGTTGATGGCTCCCGCTCTTCGACGCGCCCTTGTGGAGACTGCATCATATCCTGGCATAGTATTCGCGTGCCTGTAACTGTGCCTGGCTGCATTTGCTGACCGCTATTTACTGTAGACGAAGAAGAAAGCAAGTCCAGCACTCCTCCTTCTTCACCCCCCATCACGGCCACCCGTCGACGCCAGTTTGAAGATCAGGAGGATGACAGCGATGTGAGTGACCTTTTGTGCCACTGATTCCCCATGGTCCATTAGCAATGCGAGCAACAATGACCTTCACTTGACCAGGTCCTCGAATCTTGGGATGCCGCCGAGGATTCCGAGGTGGAACGCGAAAAGGAGCGCAAGGCCGCAGAAGCCAAAGCTAAGGCCGTAGCAGAGGCCGCTGCCAATAAGAAATCTAAAGCCGAACGCATCGCTGAGCACCAGGCCACCCGCGCTCGTCAACGGGAGGAAGAGGAAGAAACCGACGAAGAAGAAACCGAAGCTCAACGTCGCGAAAGACTCCGTCGCACTGAACAAGAAGCCGACTTACGCCATGCTGAAGATCTCTTCGGAAGTATTGCTATCAGCGGTGGTCGCAAGACAAACACCAACGCCGCTGCAGTCATCGTTGATGAAAACGACCCATCCAAGACCGTCAATATTGCTTCTTTGCCACTTTTCAACCCGCAAACCAAGAAGCAATTTGAGCTCATGCGCACAACTATTGCGCCCATCATCAATGCCAACACCAAGAAAGCCCACTATGGCCTTTTTCTTGAAGACTTCGCTAAGGATCTCGCTAAGGAGCTGTCCAGTGACCAGGTGAAGAAGGTCGCCAGTGCTTTAACCCGACTCAGCAATGAGAAAATGAAGGAGGAAAAGGCCGCAGACAAGGGAGGCAAAAAGACGAAGGCAGCCAAGACGAAGACGTCACTTGTCACAAGCCGTCCCAACACGACGGATGTGTCAACTTACGATGATGATGCTTTCGGAGAGTAAGTTTTGCAACCCTATTGACAAAATTGCGTCAGCTAATGCGCATGCTAGCGATGATTTTCTGTGATTTATGCGCGAATGATGGAGCAATGCAGCTGCTCCCCCGTAATGCTACCCTCCAATGCTACCCTCCAATGCATATCTTTGCCTGGTGCAATAAGCCGATTCACGTCTACTGACGATAATCAGTCTGTTGCTCAACGTCAAACAAGTCGACCTGGTTCGTACTTAATCATCTTAGAAGGCAAAATCTATCGACTACGACACCTCTCATAATTCGGATCCGCGTCAAATTCGGGGTTCGCGTTGCAGACGGGCGTCCGGACCAACAGACGGGCAGCGATAAATGCAGTTCAGGGGAGGCCGAGGATGGGGGCTGGATATTAACACGGATATGCATGGTTGATCAGGCAAATTGTTGACATTTGTGGGCTCATGTGCGATGGTAGTTTACGTCTTTCTGACGTGGGCAAAGCAGCCAATGCCTTGTTGACATTTCTTCAAGTTATTTTTATCGCAAGTAGTGGAGTTTTGCTTTTATTTGATGGCTGCAAAAGAGCATTCAACGTTGAACCAAGTTGGCATTAAGTCATAGAATAGATAAAGATTGTTCTTTCCATATATGCTCATGTGAGAAATAGTGACTTTTGGCAACGAATAGCGCACATTTAAGAGTTCCCTAAAACATCAATCATTGCTTGCAGAACTAATGCAGAAGCCAACAAAATCATATCTATGTCATTCAGAACCCACCAACGCCTGGAAATTTCACCTATACGTAACGCCGTGCTCCCAGTATTTGCTACGCTGTCTCATCAAAAATAGAAATACAGCCGTCTGGTCCGAGTTAATCACAGCTCTTTCAGTAGGGCTGTGCTGAAATAGTGTGTATGGTCGACTGCGACGGGACAGATGGCAAGCCCAGTCAGGCTCAGACTACGTTGCCAGCCATGCCCATGAATAAGGCATGGACCGCTAATGAAAGCGTCCAGAAACCAACTTTCCTGAATCGACGGACGCGACTCTGCTGGTCCTCGACATCCTTGGCGAAAGCGTCGTATGTTTCCACTGATGCGTCGTTCATTAAACCGCAATCGAAGACCGTCCAGCTACCATCAAAGTCGCTGAGGCGCTTGACAATACGACAGGATATTGGGATATAGGTCTTCTTTGCGTTGATATATGCGACAATTGGTCGAACTAATGCCTGGTTGACGTACGACATGTCTCGCGTGAAGAGTGGTACTGCGGCCTTCACGTCATTCATATGGATGCGCATATCCATGATGAGGTATCGTCGATCTTCCTCGCCAGATTCGACGGGCTGTTGTGTCTCCTGCGTCTCAACTTCACCTCCTGCGTCAGAAAGATGGCCGGACTGTAGCAAGGCTGGTGTTCCGTCGACGGAGTTTGGTAGAAACCGCTGCTTGTTCAGGATCACCGCCTCCTCCAGTTGATCATAAAAGTCAGACATGACTTTGGTAAGTCCATCATCTGTTTCTGCAGGAAACATAACGTCCGCAACAATGTCAACATTACCCTCATATATCCAGCCGAAAGGTCCCTCCACTCCGCGATTCAAGTGATCGATCTTTAGACCGTCGATTCGAAGTCTGCTAAACTTCTTCCAAGCATCGGGTTGACCAACCCTCAGCAGTGCGCCTTGTTCGTGGCTGGAGACAATGCCGTGAACTTGGCGCGGATGAATTGTGAAGAGAGAGCCATCGAAGGATCCAGATATATGATTTGCAGAGAGAAAATCGTAGAAGAGCCACTGCTTTCGAAGCCGTGGTAGTTCGCATGAGTATATGCTCACTGAGAAAGGTCGAAATCCGTCAGGCTGATGGATGGTTAGGAGAAGGTCTTCTAGTTTGAATGACTCGATTTCAAAGTCGCCTGGTTGGTGTTCATGCTTGTATGAGAAAGGATCTATGTCCTCAACAGGCCAGTGTACCGAGGTACGGTCGACGACACCTCTTACCCCATTGACTTCAACGTCCTTCAGTAAGCCCTTGCCGTTCCACCAATTGACAAACGAGAGCGTCACATTTACGTTAGCAATTGTGACGTCAAACTGGGTATAGTTTTCATCATCTTCCACATCGGAAGATCCCGAACTCTGAGCTTGTCGATCCGCAGCAGCCACTGCAGCAGCATCCGAAGAGCCTTTACTCACGGACGACTTGACTTGTCCCGGACGTCGAGACACAAACACGTTTCTGAATGCGATCACACCATTCTTCCACTTTGGCACAATGGCGGATTCGAAAATTACAGTAACACCAGCCGATTGTGTCAAATAATCACCAATCCACTTAGCGAGTGTTTCTAATATCAAAGGTTAGTGCTGCGATATCATGGATGAAGGGGTTAGCATCTACCTTGAGCAAATACGGTATTGATCGAAAAGATCAGTAGCGAGAAAAAGGTTGTGGTTCCTACAAGAACCCAAACTATATGTCCCAACATGAACCAGGATACAAATGCGCCCCATTCATCGGCATTCCATGGCCGCATGCTTCGAATTGACATCCATTTGAATCGCACTCTGAACCTGTCCCAGAAACCGTTTGCGGCGGCAAGAAGCTCCTCTTTCGTAGGTCTATGAGGTAAGGCAGGCAAGTGAAGATACTTTGACACAGAAGAAGCTATCGATTCCACTTCAGTGTCGTTGTTGGCCTTAGGCGAAACGGGCTCTTTACTTTGATCTTGGGGCGGATGCTGTGTACGGCGTTGGGATGGTGATGTTTCATGCGCAACATTCTGCTCCTTCGAGTCGTTTGGCCTACTCGAATAGAGCCGTCTCTGCCAAAAAATATCGAAAGCTCTGTAGACTATTCTGCCATGATTGCCAAGCCATACAGGAGCTGGCGGCATCGGACATTTTTCGAAAGCTCGGTGGATCGCATTTTGCCTCGAGATGCCGGTAAATGGCGGGAATTTGCCATGAAGTGCGATCGTCCGAAATAGTCTTGCACCATTTTGTGTCGATAATTGCTGATACATTGGCCGCAATGATTGTTGTTGATGCAGCGACTGCGATGGTGACGAATTGGCTGAACGAGCTTCAAACAGCCTCAGCGTCTGTTGTGGTCGCCAGGGCTGGCTTACTGGCAGCCTTGAAGGGAATGCCTTAGACATGCTTCTCATGCATGGCGCCTTGGAAAAAGATCTTCCTTTATTGTAGAGTTTGCATGTGCCTTCAGCACCAAGTTTGGCCGATTTCGTCAGACCAGCAAGTAGCAGAAAGATCTTTTGGCTAGAGGCTTGCACCTGCTAATGTCATTCATGACGCTAGAGTCAAAAGTACGTACCTCCAGGCTGGTCCACCTAAGCCAATGGATAAGCTTCGATAAGCTCCCAGAAACCCACCACAAATTTTCTGAAGGTAGATCTTTTGCACCACTTGGCAGATAAGACGGTCAATTCCGCGAGCCACCTTTTTGGATACTTCACCTCGCAAAACAAATCAAAGCATTTCTGCTTGGTTTTTCATCTTATTCTTCTTAGGAAAACGGTCTGCTATCCCATAATCAGACTTCCAAATAGTCCCCCAGAAGATTCCGACATGCCTGCACCCACAGCCTTGAAAAAGGCTGAAGAGACCCCGCTTCAACAAGCGGAGCGACAGGCTTCGCTTCAGAATCAAGGTGTGCAATTCCGGGAAACGGCCATCGCTCTTGTGGTCAAAAGCATGTCATACTGACGCACTAATAGAGGATGGCGACGAATTTCTTCTCGGGGAACCCGATACCATGCCCGTAGACAACGAACCTTTACAAGCACAAGGCGAAGGCGATGATTCCATGGCAATCGACGAAGAGGGCCGACCACGTTTTGCACCTTCTAAAGATATCGTACGTGACCGGCATCGCCGTATGCTTCTATTTAAACCATACTAAAAGGCGATTAGGATCCCATCACGAGAGTGGAAACTCGAAAAATTCCCGTTCCTCCTCATCGAATGACGCCACTGAAACAAGCTTGGCCTCAAATTTACCATCCGCTCGTTGAGCATCTCAAATTACAATGCCGAATGAACATCAAACGAAAAACGGTGGAACTAAGAACGTCGCAACACACCGTTGACACTGGGGCCCTGCAAAAGGGCGAGGATTTTGTTAAGGCCTTCACACTTGGGTTCGACGTTGACGACGCCATCGCGCTACTGAGATTGGATGACCTCTATATCGAGACGTTTGAAATTAAGGATGTCAGAACAATGCACGGCGACAGTCAAGCTCGTACCATCGGTCGTATTGCGGGCAAGGACGGAAAAACAAAATTTGCCATCGAAAATGCAAGCAGGACTCGCATTGTATTGGCCGACTCGAAAATCCATATCCTTGGAGGCTTCAAGAATATCCACATGGCACGCGAGTCGGTGGTCAGTCTGATCTTGGGTAAGCCTCCGGGAAAGGTCTATGGTAACTTGAGAACCGTGGCAGCGAGAATGAAGGAACGATTTTAAGGCTACATCATCATGGGACTTGGTATTACTCGGCGTTGGGGAAAGCACGCATTTATAGCTTGAGATTTCCAATGATAGGTTCATCATATGTGCGATGAGTTAGATTCTGCGAAACTTATACGTTTTCATCGACAAATTCAAACTTATCGAAAGGCAAGATTTGCATGGCCACTTTTATTAAAAACATTATGGCTTAGCATACCCCAGGAAGACGAACAGAATCATTGTACAGTGAGGGGTCATAAGTATTTGACCGCCTTAATGTCCCTACTCTAGCCAGATGCTATCATATAAGCCTAGCAAAATATACACATAATTATTTATTTTTATATGTTTTCGTATATTATAATATAGTTATAGTTATATATTAAAGCTTAGCCCTATTGGCATGTTGTCCGTGGGTCTGGCCAAATACTTTTGACCATCAACCGTAGACGTCTGGTATGACATGATTCTTCCCCTTCATTCGCAGGACCCTGAAAGGATGATATTTGCTTTGTCGTCTATGCTCATTAGAATGCACGGGAGCGTTGCCGTGAAGTACCAGGTTATTCCAATGTGCACAATTTGGAAAGCCGAACCGGAAAGTGAGCCGCCTCAACGCTCCAATATAAAAGTTAGACCAAGACTCACGTACCTGAGGTATTAAAGAGCTCCAGTCATCAGAATGACACAAGGGTCTTCCAACAGGGTCTGTGGAGAATATTGTATGTCCGGAGGGAAAGGGTCGTGCTGTCAGGCTGAGTGCTTTGACAACATAGGAGAAAGATACCGACAATGTGTTACTACATGAATTCGCAACATCAACTTTCTCCTGCGATACGCAGCCTATCGCTGATCTTCATTGGGTCCTGTGCCTTGTCAGCGAGTAAGGTTGTCGTGGGTGTTTGACATGGCGGTTGATAATAATACCAACAAAGACCGGCGCTTTTACGGAGGCGACCTTATTGGCGGAAGCAGATAGGCATTAGTTAGCGGAGTACTCCAAGCCAGGGCATAATTCGTCACTTGACAGAAAGTACATCTTTAGGATTTGAGGCTAGTAATGAGATCTTTTCTGCCCCTCCTCTGCAACCGGCCCTGCTAGCTGTCGCCCCACTTCATCTTCTGATCCAATTGCGCAGCAACTTCAGTGCCCGCCCAAACACGCACTTCAAAACCTCACACATCACCTCAACAAAGATCTTCTTGTCATTCTTCCTTCAATCTTTCCTTACACGGTTGAAAGGTTTGCTCTACTTTCCTCAATCATCAGTACGTATTATTTTAACTCTCGACTCTGCACCACCAAGCTTCGAATTGCTCCCCCAACATCCCCATCATTCTCCCTCCATAGCCCCTCCATAGCCCCTCCATAGCCCCTCCAAAGAGCCGTCTTGCGCAGGATCGGTCAAGCTTGGCGATTGTTGAGGCATTATTCAAACAAGCTATTCGACCCGCATGCCCCTCTGGCTTCTCTTGCTACACAATGACGGCCGCATTTTGGATCGTTCAGATCCAGAGGGTTCGAAAGCTGGCATGGGCCGCGGGCCAGCTTTTGAAGAAGCGCGTTTGCATGTGTCCATTGATGGACTTTCTTGCTCTGTTGCCCCGCCCCCACCATCAAGTAAACAAGCATCATTGTCAAGCTCTTCACTAACCACCCATATTCAATTGCAGAATTAGACTTATCCGTACGTCTTCTTCAAGATGGCTATTACCAAGGTCCATGCTCGTTCTGTGTACGACTCCCGCGGTAATCCGACCGTGGAGGTTGACGTTGTCACCGAGACTGGGCTGCATCGAGCTATCGTCCCCTCCGGAGCTTCTACCGGTTCGTTCCGACTCTCTTCCGCACCCTTATGCCGATGCAATGCATAACCGAGAAAATAGGCCAGCACGAAGCTTGTGAACTTCGCGATGGCGATAAGGCCAAGTGGGGCGGTAAGGGTGTTGGCAAGGCTGTTGAGAACGTCAACACCATTATCGGCCCTGCCCTGATCAAGGAAGGCATTGATGTCAAGGACCAATCCAAGGTCGACTCCTTCTTGAACGGTCTTGATGGCACTGACAACAAGACTAAGCTTGGCGCAAATGCCATTCTTGGTGTCAGTTTGGCTATCGCCAAGGCTGGAGCTGCCGAGAAGGTAATGTAATTTCAACCAGATGTCTCGCATTCCAAATCTAATACTCATCAGGGCGTTCCTCTGTACGCTCACATTTCCGACCTGGCTGGCACAAAGAAGCCTTACGTCCTTCCCGTTCCCTTCATGAACGTTCTCAACGGCGGGTAAGCAGTCATATTGGTCTCTTCTTAGTCGTCTTTTCCAGGACCATGTAGCTAAACATCGTAGATCTCACGCCGGTGGCCGCCTTGCTTTCCAGGAGTTCATGATTGTTCCCTCGTAAGTGAAGCCTGTGTACCCATAGGAAGTTCTCGTCGTGCGCTAATATTGCCCCCTAGTGAGGCTCCTACCTTCTCCGAGGTCATGCGCCAAGGTGCCGAGGTCTACCAGAAGCTCAAGTCACTTGCCAAGAAGAAGTACGGTCAGTCTGCAGGCAATGTTGGCGATGAGGGAGGTGTTGCACCCGACATCCAAACCGCCGAGGAAGCACTGGAACTCATCACCGATGCCATTGAACAAACTGGATACACTGGCCAAATCAAGATCGCCATGGACGTGGCCTCCAGTGAATTCTACAAGACCGATGCCAAGAAGTATGATCTGGACTTCAAGAACCCTGACAGTGATCCTACCAAGTGGATCACGTACGAGGAACTTGCCGCTCTTTACTCTGATCTCTGCAAGAAGTACCCCATTGTCAGCATTGAGGACCCCTTTGCTGAGGATGACTGGGAGGCTTGGAGCTACTTCTACAAGACCCAGGACATTCAGATCGTCGGTGATGATCTGACTGTCACTAACCCTCTTCGCATCAAGAGAGCCATTAAGCTTAAGGCTTGCAATGCCTTGCTCCTCAAGGTCAACCAGATCGGCACCTTGACCGAGTCTATTCAAGCCGCCAAGGACTCGTATGCTGATGGCTGGGGCGTCATGGTCTCCCACCGATCAGGAGAGACTGAGGATGTCACCATCGCTGACATTGTCGTCGGCATCCGATCTGGCGAGATCAAGACCGGCGCCCCTTGCCGTTCTGAGAGATTGGCTAAGCTCAACCAGATCTTGCGCATTGAGGAGGAGCTTGGCGACCAGGCCATCTACGCTGGTGCCAACTTCCGCAAGTCTGTCAACCTCTAAATGTGCGTTTCGAGGACGACCGATGTTTGCCGCCGGATGTGCCAAATCTCACCGGAGGCTATAATGAAGAATGAATGAAAATACTAGTCTTGCGATGGACAGATAAAATTGTTGATTGAAATAGAGAGAACTGGTAGTCACAAACGATCGCGATTCTAACTCAAGGTGACGATGTGTTAATTGGGTTCCCACTCGGCCACGCCTTGGTCACCCCACCAGCCCACCAGTCGTAGAACTTTCAGCCACAATGTGGCTATCTCTACAGCAACGCACCCAGCCACAAACACTTCTACGCCAAACATCAACATGCTCCAGCAGTGGTGCTGGGTCGCGTCGAGCATTCAATTCACGACCACCGCTCAAAGGGCCAAGAGGGCAGTTATTCTGCGTGAAATCAACCCAACATGGCGCCTTCCAACGATCTCATCGATTTTGACGTTATTGAGGGACAAAAGGAGAACATTCAGTCACTTCCTGGGGGACGGTCTGCCAAGAAGTTGTCCGAATTATATTCACCATCACCACTTCACAAACTCGCGACGCCTACTCCATCGGATACCAAGAATGTTCATGACTGCATTCGAGCGGAATACGAGGCAGAAATTCAGAGTATTTCCGAGTCGGATGATCCTCTCGACGTTTTTGACCGGTACATCAGATGGACGCTCGATGCATACCCTTCAGCACAAGCGACACCACAGTCCCAGCTACACACCCTTCTTGAACGCGCCACGAAGGCTTTCATAACGACTGCCCAATACAAAAATGATCCACGCTATTTGAGGATGTGGGTGCATTACATTCACTTTTTCTCGGACTCACCAAGAGAGACATATATGTTTCTTTCTCGTCATGGTATCGGAGAAAGTTTGGCTCTATTTTATGAGGAGTATGCCGCCTGGCTCGAGGCTGCAGGAAGATGGGCCCAAGCAGAAGAAGTATATAAACTGGGCATTGAACGCGAAAGTCGTCCTGTTCAGAGGCTGCTGCGAAAGTTCAAAGAATTTGAGGAACGTCTGGCTCAACAGCCTGCAAATGCCATCGAGCCCTCTTCCCCTGCGCTTCCTACTATTCGTCCAGCGTTGGCAACAAAAGTAGACCCTTTCGGTTCGGCGCGATCGACGGATCCTCAGGCCTCTCGCCCCGCGAGCAGCGCAAGCAGTGTTGGTTCCAAGCCAGCAAAATCCAAGCTTGCCATTTTCTCCGACGCTGATGCCAAGCCTGCGCCTCTAGCATCCAGAGGAGAGGGTTCCAAAGGATGGGATACGATTGGTTCATTGTCTGATCGTAAGAAGGAGAACGTCATGGAGCCTAAGCCCTGGGTAGGGGAGACATTGAAGGCGGGAGGGAAAAAGTCTACTGCTCCCAAGATGGCAGTTTTCAGAGATCCGGTAAGTTGTCACCCACCACACCTTTTCATGCCAATGTGTTGATGAGATTAGGACTAATTCTTGGCTGTTGGCATGTACTCGGTATTTCAGAGATTATCTCAAATAAACAACGTTGTAGTTGTACCATCTAAGAGCCAAGTGACTCTGCACCCACAAACCGGGAAGAAGGAATACATATTTGTCGACCTCGAGGCTATATATCCAACTCCTGACGTGCCGGGATCGGAACTCAGTTTTGAAGAGGTCATGGCTATACACAGGGGCTGGTCTGACCAAACTTGGGATCATGAGGAAGTAGATGAAAATTTAGTTCCTGGAGCAGTTCGAGACTATAGCGGGATGGACGACATCAGTCATGACTTTCAAAATAAGCTGACCGTTCATCGAGATCCCGTGCTCTTGGATGAGAATGGTGACGTTAGACATCAAGCCCAGCCCCGAGCTGCGAAGAAGAAGAAAATCATGAAGGTCAATGAGACACAAATCAGTAAGACATCCTCCAAGGCATGCTCTCGGTTCTGATCCTAATAGTTTGTCTAGTCAAAGCAAAGTTGGACTCACCATCCGGCCCTAAGTTTCGCAAAAAGCAATCTTCAGAGCCGACGATGACTTTACATACCAGAGCAGCAACAGATGACATATACGAAATATTCAATGCACCGCTCAAAGCCAACACTGGCAATGAAAGTGGAGATGACGATGACTACGAATCCGACGGAGACTACACCACTGATGCTGAGAGGAATGGTACCACAAGGAACCTGGAAACCACCAGCGAAAATGGTGAGGACGAATCTGCCGATACCAAAAGTGTGAGTGAGTGGTCGGACTTTTCGACCCGGAAACACACTCCAGATGTACTCGGAGAGGCGGAGGCGGATTCTACTGTTACTAGCCGCTTGAACGGCGATGACCCTACCGCCGAAGAAAACGAACACACCGCCGACAATAACCACGACTCAGCACCCAGCTATGCGGAGGAGGACGATCGTCCGGATGACGAAAACTCATCTCCAAGAACTAGGACTGTTTACATCCCTATCCCTCCGGAAGATTATGATGCTCCAACACGTCCGTATAGGGACCCGGCCGAGGTGGCAAATAACCGACTCCCATTTATGACACCAATCACAGAACGCACAGAGTGCTCTGTAGATGTCGATCTCGAACGACGCGATACCTTTAAGACCCCATGCAGACGTGATTCCTCTACCAAGGTGATGCCCGATAGTTCAGACTACGAGACTTTGAGCAGTCCTATAAGAGAGATTGTGGAAGACGACAGTCCAATGCCACAGATCCCTGCGGCATTGCTTCCAAGAACTGCTTTGGGGCCGAAACCAAAGGCAGCTACGAAACAGCTAGCTCCAAAAGGCCCCATCATCAAAGATGCACAATGTAACCCCGTTGACGAAGCTGTTCGTGACGAGATCCTTAACAATATCCAACCATCTCTAAAGTCTTACACAGGCTTTTACGACCGTCGAGGACAAATTTACGAATACGGGGCCGAAATTCGAAAATTTGCCAAGGCTTGGAGTAAGCTGAACAAGGCAGGAGACAAGACAAGTTCACTCCCAGCTCCTGTAACCATTAATTTTCCCGGCATGAACCGGGCATATATGATGAAGCGAGAATTGGGCGCAGGGGCCTTTGCTCCCGTGTACCTGGTCGAAAACACACTACCCCATGAGGAAGAAAATGATGAGAACGCCGTCGTGTCCATGGGTAAGGGCATCTTCGCCATCAATCACCGCACCGACCTTGAAGCTCTCAAAATGGAAGCACCCCCAACACCATGGGAATTTTATATCATGAGGCTGGCGCATAGTCGATTAGGCCCACAACATCGCGCGGCAGCATCTCTCTCTTACGCACACGAGTTACATCTCTACCAGAACGAAGCATTCTTATTTCTACCATATCACCCTCACGGCACACTTCTGGATGTAGTCAACTTCTTCCGTGCCGAACCATCTGGTGTAATGGATGAGCAGCTGGCCATGTTCTTCACAATCGAAATCATGAGGACGGTGGAAGCCCTGCATACCAAGAGTATTCTACACGGTGATTTGAAGCCGGATAATTGTTTGCTTCGATTAGATACGATGTCCCCGGACCAGTCCCTGACAACTATGTGGAGAGCAGATGGCAGCGGTGGCTGGGCTTCCAGAGGTGTGGTCCTCATAGATTTCGGTCGCGGAATTGACATGAAGGCTTTTGTTCCTAATGTTGAATTCATTGCGGACTGGAAGACTTCTGGTCAGGATTGCGCCGAAATGCGTGAAGGTCGCCCATGGACGTGGCAAATTGACTACCACGGCTTGGCGGGCATTATTCACTGCCTCCTGTTCGGCAAGTACATCGAAACTGCGAGATGCGATCAAGGTGGACTGGGTCGCGGAGGACGAAAGTACAAAATCAAGGAAAGCCTGAAACGATACTGGCAGGCAGACCTCTGGTCCGAGTGTTTTGACATGCTCCTCAACCCGGGGTCATTTTTGGAAGCAGAAGATGGGCAAAAGATGCCAGTCCTGAGGTCGATGAGAAGCGTGCGAGAGAGAATGGAGCAATGGCTTGCAGCGAACTGTGAGCGCGGTGTCGGACTACGATCGCTGATAAGCAAACTAGAAGGGTATGCAAAGGCTCGGAGGTAAATTCGAGCAGCTAACCTTCTATTCATCCTTAATATCTCCAGGGCTGCAAGGAAATCTGGTCTGGTGTAGATTTTGGGGGCTGACGTGGAAATAATGCATGAGCGTTGGCGCAAAGAGCTGGATACTCGGGGTTTTCTTCATCACAAGGGTTTATTGGTTACATTATAAGATACATCTGGTTTACTTTAATCGTATGCATATAATGACACATTCCGTTCTCTTGCCTCCCAGTGAGAGTATGCTCTTTTTCCTTCTCTTCCTTCTCAAGTTATGTCAAGTGGACATGATCATATTTCGTGCTGCCATGCTCCCGCTACAGCCTTGACCCTCATGTCTTCTTCTTACTTGCCTTCGTTCCTTTCTTAGCATCTTTGACTGATTTCTTGTCAACTTGCTCTTGGATTCTGCTTCGCTCTGCAGCACCCTTTGCCTGTAGGTCTTCGGACTTTTCTGTGAACTCGGTACTTTCTGCGTCCATGCCAATGAGACTTTCCAGCAGCTTGATCTCATCTGCCCAGACCTGCTTGTCCTCCGATGTCTTTATATCAGGACCTTTCTTGTCGATGGGTGTTTCGAGGACCATGGGCATATTGCGGAAACTATCGTGGTTCATGATGCTGTGAAATGCACGGAGGCCGAGGAAGCCAGTGCCAATATTGGCGTGCAGGTCGCGGTTGGAGTTGAAGGGAGCCTTGCTATCATTTACTTGTATGGTGTTAGTTCAACTCTTTGGGCGATTTCTAGGAAGCCTCATTCTCGGTCAAGTAAAAAGTGCTTTGTAAATTGAAAATGTTCTAGTGGCGATTGATAATAGCCGCGAAGGGGTGCGCAGGTTGTAAAACTTACGATGGAATGCTTTCAGATACTTGAAGCCGACGATCTCGTCGAATGCACGCATGGTTTTATCGAAAGCTTCTGGGGTCCGTAGATCGTGGCCGGCCGCAAACGCGTGACATGTGTCAATGCAGACACCAACTCGGTCCTTGTCGTCAGCCAATGCTATGATGTCTCTCAAGTCTTCCCACGTGGAACCGATCACATTGCCAGCACCAGCCACGTTCTCTAGCACTGTGATCACAGACGATGTGGCCTTGTGAGACTTATTTAGTTGGGTGGCGATTCGGCGAATTGCCTCGGGTCGAGGCTCACCACCCGTCGATCCAGGATGGAAGTTGTACAGCTTGATTCCAAGCTGTTCGCATCGCTGCAAGTCATCCACGAAGCTATTATATGCTTGTATCGCTTTCGTCTCGTCGGGTTGAGCCAGGTTTACGAGGTACGAGCCGTGGGGAAGAGCATGTTCTGCGGCGCTGTAGCTATGAGCCTTGCAGTTGCTCATGAAAAGATCTCGTGCTTCGGTCGTGATGGGTGGATTATCCCATTTTCGTTGGGATTTGAGGAAAAGGGCGAAAGAATTGGCCCCTATTTGTATCGAATTTGTGATAGAGTTTTGGACACCTAATGAGCATGTTAACGGTTTGACGTCCTGGGAGTCGACAGACGATCCACCACCGGCAAACGAGGCATTCATCCTATAATTTTGACATACCTCCTGCGGCACTGACATGAGCACCAATGTACATTGCCTTCTTCAATGAAGACACAGCTGTGCGACTGGCAAGCGGCATCGTTGTGTCCTCAGACTTTGGTTTCGCACTCGCCCTAGGTTTACGTTTTTTTGGCTGATTTGCGTCTTCGGCGGGATCAACTTCGTAGTCTTCCTCGTCCTTTTTGCGTTTGCCGTTGACCTTGTCTATCGTCTTGGAGGTAACTCGATTGGAATTCGTGACAGCTTTGATAGGCTTTTCGGGCTTCTGTGTCGTCAAGACATCGGATTCTTCGTCATAGCTGACCACAGGCTTCTGTCTGGTGGAGGTTCGGGGCATCGTGGCTGGCGATACTTTCGCTCGATCGTGGTCGACAACAATCATAACAAGATTGCTTCGATACTTCAAATGTCTGCCGAAGTCGTTACCGCCACGGTTTCAAATCAGCGGTTTCAATGGCACTATTTCATGTGCCCTGACTTTCCGTCCACTAAACCACTGCGCGACGCGACAGAACAGACTTGACCTCGACGCGAAGTCACGTGCGTCCCTGTCAAGTAGTTTAAAGGTCACTTCGTTTGAAGGGCTAAATATGCTACGATGGGCGTTCGGCAGTCTCTTGAAGCTTGTCGAAACGAAACAGCTATTTTGAAGTCATGGAATCCACCTGTCGATTTCTCTAAATAATGCCAATCAGTCCAATACACATGCTAACTCATACCAGACCTGGTTTTCACGCCCATTTGCAATTTTATGTACCCGTTCGGTTGCTCATTTGAGTGATGCAACTAATTTCCTGCGTCGGAGACGAACTACGAGCCCTTAAATCTTCATCAAGGCTCCCTTCAGGATATGATTTGCAGCTCAGGCGTCTTGCCATTGGAGAACTTGTCCTTGTATGCTGCGTATAATCTCTCAACCTCTTCTACATATAGTTCGTGGTATTTATCAATGACTTCCTGTGGTGGCTGTTCCCCATGCGTTTCATTGATTTCAATCGGCCTCCCGATTACTATGTTGACGGCTCGGCGATAAGGCATTAGACCGACATCATAATTGAGTAGCCCGCGGCCATGAAGTGCTGGAATCGTAAATTTGAAGACTTTGAGAAAGATCATCTGGATCTTGTGGACCAACGGATGCGTCTTGGGGCTCAACTGGTCGTACAGGTCATTCTCTCCGAATCCTATGACCGGGACGAGGTCGGCTCCCGTTCTCAACGCCATCTTGATGAATCCCTTTCGGCCTTTGAGAATGAGGCGTAATGTGCCAGGTTGAGCTTCAAGAGATTCTCGAGCACCGCCAATGACGATCGTTACTGCGCGACCTTGGCCGTCATTGTCGGGTCCTCCCTTTGACAGAATGTTGCGGATCGACTCTTTAGAGACGGAACGTATACCCATAGCTAATATCCAATCCCGGTAGAAAGGGAGACGGAAATTGGAGTCCAGCGTGAGCAAGCTATTCGTGATGCCTGGAAATTTCTCCGCGAAGCCCAGAGCATTTGTCGCGAATGCGCACCACGCACCATGAGAGATGATACCATGGGGATGATAGCCAAAGATATACTTTCTATTTGGCGGGAGATTGAATGTTTTGTGAAGCTTCGCCGGAAAGTACCCCGCAAATAACCTCCATAGAGGCAAAGATCGAAGCCATTCAGATCGATAAGAAAGCTTGCCATCTGTAGCAGCATTTGAAAATGACAAGTGCACCAGACATGGCACAAGTATGGGCCAAGTAAGAGGGTTCGCGCAGCTGAACCAGAAGCATGACACAATGACGATTATAGACATGCAGTGGAATAGGACCGCCGCAGTCTGCATGCGTCGTTTGAAAGGCACTCGGAGTGGCGCGAATCGTATGCCGCCAGCTCTCCACGCCTCTCTCTCATGCTCTCTTTGGTTTTTACCGCTACTTAGATTCGGATATGGGATGTAATCACCATTCGTGGTGACTCCATCGCGGCGGTTATCGCTTGCGACTGCTGCAGCGTACGATTTGCCAGAGTGAGTTTCGTTCGTATGGGGACGACTTTGAGTCGACTGGTCATCACCAGATGGGCCCTGTTGCTCAAGAAGGCTCGTAGTCAGCTTTGGTCGGAGAATTGACATTAACTCCCGAATCAACAGCTACTTCAGAGTCTGCTTACCTGATTCACGTCTGTCTCTGTGTCTCCTCGATGGTGCAGCGAAGAGACACCCGTGGCTTCAGGAGCCATTGCTGTTCGAACTTGTTCTCTCGTCTCGCTGTCTATGATGAGGAAGCGAAAGATTAGCGGGAACATTCGTTACACTTGTGTCGGCCGCCAGCTCGCAATGGAAGACGATGTTCGATGGAGCAAGCAGTGCGATGCATCTTACTTTGTTGCTCAAAGGTTGCTTTTGCGACACCAGCAGTCGCCGTGATATTCGCGTGATATTCTGTGCGAGGTCCAGGTTACTCTCGCAGGATGAAACGCATATGTGTTGCGACGTCAGAACCGATTGCGTCCCAGGGTCGTGCTCTGGGCCAGGTAGCCAGATGCACTTCAATAACTCTCACAGCAGCTTCTACTGACAAGCCCCAGCAATTGAAGAGGAGTAAGCGGAATCTGGGGAGGTGATAGTTCAGGCCATTTCGTAGAATTTTCTTTTTTTTCTTTTTCTTTTCGTTTGTTGGTCTTCGCTCGGTACGCCGGCTTGTTCATGACGTACTAGCTCCTTGTACAGAGCGTATGCACGTGAAAGCCCAGATCCATGCCTGCTGCGCCAGAGTCGAGGGGGCTGGGGATCCACTCCCGGCAGATCCGCGTCTTTTGTTTGACTTATAACAAAAATACTTCTGTCTTTTGGTGTAGCGGTTTGTGGCCGAATAAAGGCCGGTCGAGGTTTTCATCTTCGTCGCGTACATTTTCATCCTGGTGAACTAAAGCGCTGATATGAGCACAGTGATCTCTATCTATATATGGCAGCCGGAACAAAAGAGACATCTACCCGTGCAATGATCCATGATCACCATGATTCTTTATTTATTTATTTTTATTTCTGGCATACCAGAACCTCCATTCTCGAGGGCATCAGAAACTCAGCAGATACAAATACTGAGGTTCTGGCGAGTTGGTTTTATAGGATTTCTATCAACAGCAACTCTGGCATACATGTACTATATTCGAGTCGAACGTGAAGTGAATGATAAGAACCATTATTGTCAAAAATGGTATACATAGGTGATACATGGCCGTGGCCATACGGTCTTCCTCGCGAATTAAACATCCAATAACCCCTTTCAAAACAAATAACCAAATTTCCGATGCATTGTCCTTGATCCCAGAGCAAACAGATAAACGCCAGGCTGTGAGCAATGCCGGCCAAACCTGTTGAGTTTTAGGTCTAGCCTGCTCTTTCCGTCCATACACTTCGTCTAACATGAATTAGAGCCGAGGAAATTCTGGGGAAGGCCCTACAAGTGCAATGTCCTATGCTGCATTGGTACCATCTCGAACTTCGAGTTGCTTTTTCAGGCCAGCCACTTCATGGTCCAACGAAACGACTTTGTCTGACAAGGTCTTAATCTTGTCCTCCAGCAATCTCATATACTCCCACACGCTTGGGTCACTTTGAGCAAACATGTTGCCACTATCACCGGCTGCTTGACTGCCACTTGGTGTTCTGCCATGGGCATATGTGCCAGGATTCGGCCCTGCAAAACTTGGGTGCGATAATCCAGGAAGCTTCGGCCGTGCTTGAGCGCTGTGAGGAGACTGCAAATCTGACTGCCGCCGGCCCATCTGCTGCTGTGAAAATTGCTGAGATATGCTTGGAGATCTTTGCCTCGCCATGTTTGAAGCCTCGTGTCCTGGTAAACCAGGGCTGAGTGGTTTGGGGCTCTCTGTCATTCCGGCCTGAGAATACATGCCTGCACCAGCACTGCCACCCGGAACTGAAGAAATGCTCGTGTTGGCCGTGTGGCTGCTGTTCATACTGTCGGGAACACTTGACGAGCTGGTTGTACCAAGTTGGCTCTGGCCAGGATTCGGAGGGTATAAACCGCTTGCAGCAGGTCGTGGGCCGGCCGGAGGATATGTGCGTGAATGTCCAGTGTAGCTGTCACCAGAGGGATGTTGCACGCCCATGCTGGGGAGGCTCTGGCGTCTGAGTTCCTCATCCTCTGGGTTGTCGTAAGCTACCCCAGACATAGTTGAATCATCTCCCTCAGCCAAAGTCCCATCCAAGTCATCCCCATCTGCGAAACTGCCCATGCTGGCACGCCGACCAGCACAGCCTCCCGCACCCTTGCTATGCCGAGCTAATGCATCACCTCTAGCAAATTTGCGATCGCATTTCGGGCAAATGTGCGGCTTCTCGCCCGTATGAAGCTTTCCGTGTCTCTTCAGATCGTGGAGACGACGAAACCTCATCTGGCATTCTGTGCATACATAAGGCTTCTCTTGGCTGTGGGTCAAGAGATGGCTCTTGAGGTTGTGATGACGTGTGAACTCAGTGTTGCAGTAGGGACATTTATGTTTCTTGCCTCCAGATGCTGTGGGTGAGGTGTGGCTTTGCCCTGGAATAGGAAAACTCATGCCACGAGCAGGCGGCTCGGCAAGATTGGCAGCAGCCTGAAGCAGTCCGGGGTACGACAATGAACCAGGCTGATGTTTGTCATCTGGCGATATATTTTGTTGATTGTGGACTTGATCATTCTTTGTTGAATCAACATCCATTGGAGTCGAGTTTTCTCCGACAGAGGCTAGGGGAATTGCGCTCTGGTTCAATGACCGATTGCCCTCATCGTGCTCTGCGGACCGCGCAATGTCACCAGTGGCCATCGAAAGGGCAGTAGCTGCCTTCGCCGCCGGTTCCATACTGGCGGTCGGCGCGACCTGTGGGACGTCGGAAGGGCGGCTCATGGCTGGATCTGAGCCCGACATCAGGAATTTCAGAGCTGCGTGTGATGGGTTGGGGCTAACAGAAGGCGAGCTGAACGCCTGGTCCTCGACCTGACGACGACGCTCGTCTTCCAAAGCGGCGGCGCCAATAAGAGGTGCCACAGTTCGGGATGTCGTCGCAAACGAAAGTCGAGCAACCTTCGAAGGTGAGGCCAAGGGATTGACCAGATTAACGTCTTGCGAGCGTGGAGAAGTGGAATCGGATTCGCGTGGTCGCGTGGTCGCTCTCGCGATGTCGTCGGATGGGTTGGAATGGGCCAGGTTCGGTTGAGACGGCCTGGGGGTTTCTGTTGCAAGACCACCGCCGATTCTCGATGCCATAGAATGAGAAGAGTCTAACGACCCAATATTACAATAAATCGTTTTTGTTATACGGGATTTGTGCTCTGAATCGCGATCTTGGATGCTTTACCTCATGGGAGCATGTTGAGGCTGCTATCGTGGACGGAGTGTGGCTGAGAACGTGGCGAGAGCTGGATTTGGAATTTTTTGTCCTCGTTGTCGAATTCGCTAAACCCGTAACGGATGAGTTATTGCGGCAAATGGGCGGGAGGAGAGTTGTCGCAGCTTACGGTTACTTTTGAATGTATCCGGAGTCAGACTATACGGTAAATGCTTGCTGGGCAGCCTTACGTTGCAAAAGTTGAGGAAGGAAGTTAATGAGGATGCGTTGTAAGAAAGGTGACGGAGAGCAAGTGTGAGTGGCAGTTGAGCAAGAGTCTACTGTTGTTGACGCCTACCGGGGTCTGGGGCGCAGTTAAGGTCAACCCACTCAGTCCCGCGAGGCAGGCAGACGGCAGGTACGAGTCTGAGTCTGGTTGGTGTCTGGTCTGACTCCAGCCCAGTGCGAAGTCCCAGGGCTGGTGAGAGCACCGATTATCGAGTGCTGTGCTGCAGCCGCTAATGATACAGGACACAATACTAACCCAACAGCCGACCTAGGTACGGGCAGAAGCACTGA
Organism: Periglandula ipomoeae IasaF13; assembly: GCA_000222875.2. Taxonomy (NCBI): domain Eukaryota; kingdom Fungi; phylum Ascomycota; class Sordariomycetes; order Hypocreales; family Clavicipitaceae; genus Periglandula; species Periglandula ipomoeae. Next base: position 57,410 of record AFRD01000065.1, read on the forward strand.
GAGCCTCCCGTCCTCCACTATTAGACGAAGCAGCCGGGACACAGGATCCGATTAGAGTGCGGCACGTCAACGGAACAGTCACCACGCGGAGGGAGGAGAGCAGTGGTAGCGCGAGGGTAGGAAACGAGCAAGAAAGAAAACAAGGTAGAGTTCAAAGCTGGCCGGTGACAAGGTGGGGGCGGACAGCCACAGCAACACCATCATCACCGCGCCTCCAGAACGGCGACCATGACGCCCCAACGCCCACGACTTACCCACCCGCAGCCGCAGGCCACCAGAGCAGGCTCAGACTCCGACGCAAACTCAAGTGATACCTCCATACCAAAGAAACACGGCCCCGCTAGGCTGGGCGGTTCAAGGCTCAACACGTACACCAGTCCTGACAGTGTGGCTTGTGTCCTGTCCTCGACTGCCTTGAGCATTCTCCGGGCGTCCTCCTTGCCGAGGGGCCAAGGATCGTCTCGCCGGTCCGGCACATGGAGGCATTTGGGCATTGGGAGCCTGATGTGCAGTCCGGAGCTCCAGACGGGTCAAGATAAAATGAGGTCAGTGTTCGTCAGCATACTAATGCCGATTCCGTTCAATCGTCCTGAGGAGCCTTGCCGTCAGGCCATTGTATGGATGTATGTTCGCGCCTCAGGGAGACGGCAAGAGACTTATAGATGGGTGGCTGGCTGACCTAGGTTTCCGGGGGTGGTTTCCTCAGACGAATTGGATGGATCAACCACCGTCATCTCTTCCTTCATCTTACATTTAACCCTCGGCATGTTGTCCTGCCATTCTCGGTGCTCTCCAGGTGCACGCCCGTAACACTCCCATATGTTCAGTCTGATCTCCTTTGCGTGTCTGACGGTTCAAAATTTGGATTGCTCATGTAATAGTTCCGGAAGACTTCATCCCCGCGCCAATCAGCATCGTCGACGACATAAACTTGGTGCTTGGCCGAGCGTCCTCGTTTCCGCTGGAGGTGTTGATTGGGGCTGAATTCTGCATCGATCGGCGTCATGGCTCTACCAACCCTAGCACCTCATGAACGGTGTCGTCATTAGCCTCAGAGCTCTCTTCGGCAAGGCTTATTCCCTTTTCGACAACAAACACAACCAGTTTAGTATCCGCTCCCGAAGGTATCGTCAAAGCTTTGCCCAACTTGGGTCAATTCATCAAGCACCATACATCTATTGGCACAGGCAATTCTGGGTGGTACAGCTTCCGATTCAAAATGTGACAGCATCATTTCGGATATACCCTCAGCAGCATGAACACAGGAGACACTATGAAATCCGATGTATGTGGTCCGTATTAATTTGTTGGGACAACTAGAAGTTCCATCAGAATGGTCGTGAGTATTCGGAATCAATGCTCAGCATGCCATTGCCTTGTTGCCCTATTATCTTCAGATGATCAATAGATGCAATCTTTCGCACTCTCGAAATTGACCTCCGAGGGGGTTTCGTGGAGTCAGACAGGCGCAATTGATGATTCAGGCGTTTTTGCGCCTACTCGAAACCGCCCAAAAATAGCATCAAGCGCGGAGTTTTTGCCTCCTTCGCCGGACTCCTTCGCCGGATTGTTCGTAAGAGCGGGTTGAATCAGAATCTAGTCCGTTCATGTTGCACTGCAACAAATTCATGTGTTTTTCGTCAAATGCTCTATCATTTTGGGCGCAAGGTCTTGTAGCTCTTACCTGCGTTCCAGAATGACGGAAGCTGCCTAGGTACGCTGGACATAGGTAGGTACTGTGTGCTGATCGTTGTTATTTCCACTCAATGGAGCCGCCATCCATCCGCCTTCATCCTTCTTAGACGACCACTTTTGATTGACATAGCCACTCGTGTTTACACTTGTATGTTTGTTGGCTGTGGGCCTCGCAGGCTAGCACCGTTATGAATCCTGGTCTAGGAAACGCCACGTTCAGGTCAGTTTTGTGCCAGCCACTTTTGACCAGCGGATGGAGGGGGGTCAGTGATCATGTTGTTTACCTGCTGTTGCACCCTGTGCTCGACGATCTTTAAATAAATTGGATGTGTAACAACCAATACCTAAATGCGTCGATGGTGTCACAACACTTGTAGTGGTCTACAAGAAGCAGAGGGGCTCAAATAATAATGTTTGCATTCCCGTCTTTCCAGCCTTCTACAACATCTGTTGCCTAGTTGCCGCGACGGAGATTCCCATGAGAATCGACGGCGTGAAGGGCGAGCCGATGTTGATGACATGTAAACTGAATATCTGCGCATATTCTTTGCACTGATGGAGGCACCTAGATGAATTGCGCCGTTGGAATATTAATACCTGGGCAAACTAGCGAAATGTTGGCCTTGCGTCATGGAACCTATTGTCACTTGCGGTGCACATGGCCAATGCGCATGCACGGCCCTCAGCCAGGGATAAGCCACAATATGTTCATTGTTGGTGAGAATCGTTTTGGAATTATTTCAACTTGATGCGAACCCTATGTTTGACTAGCGCAACAGCATTGTCTGCAGAGCTGTCAGAAAATCAACATCCAACACAATTGAATATAACGCCAGGATCAAATGCAAAGGGAGCCAGGATAATAATTCACTACTGCAGCTAGATTGAGGTACCCCCACTGATCTCCAGGGTAGGCACGCCAAGAGCCACCTACCACAACTGCTTGATCTCAATGCACAGTTGTCCAGGGAATCCAGGTTCTGACTTGCTGTGACCGCTACTCTGAAATCGCGATTACGTTTGAGTGCATCGTGGACATTGAATGATATTGAATTGATTGTTCTAATTGGTAGTCCTTTGGATGGACGCGCGGCAATATGGAGCGGATATCAGGCTCAACGAAACCTGAAGCCACTTGATGTCGTAGGCGATTCCACAGTTGAAGAGCCAAAGAAGATATTGGATTTAGGCACAACGGCAAACACATTTCGTCATCACTAGCCACAAGTAATCATGCCATATCTCATTCGACAATAAATGCGGCTCCGCTGCTCTTGCATCTAGACTCGGGATAGGCTATGCCACGCCTTCCCCGGTCAAACTTCCCGCTTTGCACCGAAGATGCAACAAATTCCCACGGGGAGTTATGGGAGCCGATATCACAGTGGATCATACAATCACATACGGGCTGTTGGCAGTGACCAAAGCGTAGTTCCCAGCAGCAGAACATATCCAGTTCAGTGTACGAGCATGTCCTTTGCACAACATGAGCAATGATCTGTGGATATACCTCATAACAGAGTCCGAAAGCAGCTTTGTTAGTTCCGGTTAAATTTGTTTCAAAACCAAACCCCACACAGGGTATTACTGGTAACCTACTTCGGGAATCGGAAAAATTCCCGTGAGCGGGGAGATTTATATATGTTTACATGTAACTTCTGACACTACCCCGTATTAGATCATACGAACTGCCAAAGTGACTGATCCAGAGATGAAGAGCTGCCCGGGTTATTAAGTTAAAGTTGGGCGAAGGTGATAAGTAGATATGGAGTAAAATATATACACTCGCATGGAAGATTCAAGTCTATTCCACTACGTACAAGTCTTGTCCAGATAGAGTCAAGTACTTTGAATGCGATAATGCCAAGGAAGCAACGCTGAGAAACGGCTGACTGAGGACCTGACTATGTCTTTGTTCGAGCGCATATCAGGAAATAATATGTAAAATAATATCTATGGCATATCGGACGTGGACTGGACGTGGAAAACCCCGTAATTGCCTAGCTAGGGAGGTACTGAAAGGGTTGGAGATCGCATGGTTCGCGCGCCACGAAGGTATTACGCACGACGCAAGGACCGAAGACCGTTTCGACGACCGTGAAAAGAGGGTGAGTGCATACTCGACAATGGCAGCCTCGCGATGGGATAGCAAACAGCCTTGAGGTCGGGCAGAGACCCAAGGAACATGCGGATGAGAAGTGTGTGCCAGAGTATTACAAGACCCAGCAGACGATAATTACCATAATTTCGCTCACCGTGAAAGAGCAATTGCGCCAACATCGTCGTGTCCAAGAAAAGACCCAAAACGGTCCCCAGAGGGAGCAGCAGCGACCAACCATGTCGTCGTCTACCTGGTCACAAGCAAGGGCTAATCTCGGCATCCTGACTTGTCGCTAGCTCCTTGGTCAAACGACGATCATTGCTGGATAAATGTGTTACGTAGCGCATACATCTTGACGTGGGTCACTAACAGTCAATACCAGCCGGAGTCGCTGGTGGAAGGAGAGGTTCCAAAAGGGGTTAGCCCCAGGTACCCGAGCGCTAAAGTCAGGGACAGCCCCTGAGGCGTGTGGTTATTAGTTCCCAGAGTGCACACGAACGAGAAGCCAGCCACTGGCCCCGACGCAATGTCGTGACTGTCTCTTCTGCCTCTTGTGCTTGCCAACGATCAGGTGTCCGATTGCCTACCACACAAACTCTTCGAGGCGCTGGGGTGCCTCTTACGGCTCAAAACGATGTTTCCATGCGATGACTGGGGAAGTCGAAAGTCGCATGATAAGCATGTTCCCCCCACTAGCTGCTTATTAGGTAGGTAGCCAGTCGTCCGCAGCATGACATTTTATCAAAAAGAAAAAGACTCGCCAGGTTGCTTGCGAAGGATTTCATATTGGTTCCGTTAAGTTGGCCAAGGCGTGTGGCCACGAGCAAGCATAATGCCCTCGCCGCGAAGCCTTGGCACAGCCAAAATAATACCAGGACTCGATTTTTCCTCTCCCGTGCTCAAAATCTAGACTCAGAGCGATGGAGTTAAATTGCTGGCCGCCCAAAGAGAACAGCAGTTGGCCAAAATCGTACTCGGCTGGCAAGACCCATGCCCTTGCCCACTGTCACTGTCTCAAAGGTGCTAGGCTCATTGCCCAAGGTTCGCAAGAGTTTGCGTTGACGGCCTGCGTCGTTGAGGGACGGTTCTTGACAGGCAGGCAGGCAGAATGAATACATGGTCTAATATCTAAATATCGCGTGTTTATGCGCGCACACGCATGCCAGGTATGTACTGCTAAAGGCAATGGCATGTAACTAGAGTGGGTGGCGTGTCAGTCGCGATCTCGTTTCCCACCCCCCTGGAAATGCGACGCCAGGCGCAGATTAATTTCCCAGGTTTTGCCTCGCTCCAAGGCCCCCTCCCCCTTCTTGGGCCACGGCCGTCCCCATGCCCCCCCCGGGCGGTCTGAAGTGATCCTCGCCATCACTACTCCTGCTTTCTCTCCCCTTCACATCCTGCTTCGTGCTGGCGTTCGTCTTTGACTCTATCGCGTTCCGTCCTTTCCAACAGAGTCTCGGCTCTCTACCACACTCCTTAATCCGGGTCCGACGCTTTCACCACGCTCGTTTATATCAGCTTCGTTCGACACGAGTCTCACGACTTCGAAAAACATAAATAACTTGAATAGGTACGTGTCTTTGATTGGAAAGTTGCGCATCAATCCCGGCTCGGGGGCTTGGAGTCAATTGACTTACAGCCCCAAATCCCAACTGGAACATGTCCATTGGCGAAAACTTGCATCATTGCAAGCATTGTTACTGACAACTTATGTAGAATAGGAAGGAAACCCCGTTCGACAACAATCGAAATGAAAAACCTCGTTCAGCTTGCCATCGCGGCTACTTTGGCCGTCGGCGCCACTGCCAATTCCCACCAACACCTGCACCGACATGTCAAGAAGCAAGCCGGTTCCAAAGTCGAGAAGCGAGGTGCCGACCCCGTCACTCAGTACGTTTCTGATCCGGTTGCAACCGTTTATCAGCTCGATGGCAAGATTCTGGACGCCGACAAGGCCGCGGCTGGCTTGAAGGATGGCGAATACGTCGTTGTCGGCGAAACAACTCCCATTTACACTCCTCCGCCGCCACCAGCTCCCAAGCCCACTACTACCAGCAGCAGCGCGAAGAACTTGGGAGCCCAATTTATCGAGAAGGCTTCGAGCTCTGCTCCGCCCCCTCCTAAGACGACTTCTACGCCGCCTCCCGCCCCGAAGAGCACGCCTGCTACCAAACCCAGCACGCCTAGCGGCGGCACTGGTCTCAACGCCAAGTTCCCCAGCGGCGAAATCCCTTGCTCTCAGTTCCCATCTGACTACGGTGCCATTCCTCTGAAGTGGCTCAACTTCGGCGGATATTCCGGTCTTCAGTTTGTTCCCAACTTTTCGCTGAAGACCTCGCTCAGCATCAGCAACATCATCACTGGTGTGACAGGCAATAAATGCTCTCCCGGTTGCATGTGCTCATACTCATGCCCACCTGGATACCAGAAGACTCAGTGGTCCAAAGCCCAGGGCTCCACGAAGCAGTCCATTGGTGGTCTCTACTGCAACGCTGACGGTTTCCTCGAGCTCACGCGCGACAGCTCCTCAACCCTCTGTGAGCCTGGTGCTGGCGGTGTGACCATCAAGAATGACCTCGACGAAGTTGTCTCAACTTGCCGTACCGACTATCCTGGAACAGAAAACATGGTCGTTCCTGCTGTTGCCCAACCTGGTGAGACTGTCGAAGTGACCAACCCTATCCAGGATAAATACTACATCTGGGATGGCAAGGCCACATCAGCCCAGTACTACATCAACAAGAAGGGTCTCGGCCCAGCCGACGCTTGTGTCTGGACCTGTGCCAAAGATCCCTTGGGCTGCGGTAACTGGGCACCTGCCATTCTCGGTGTCGGCCAGGCGGCAGATGGCATCACCTACATCTCCATCTTCCAGAATCTTCCCACCAGCACTGCCAAACTAGACTTCAACATCGAGATCACTGGCGACGTTACCACGAAATGCGCGTACTCCAACGGAAACTGGGTCGGAGGCAGCAATGGTTGCACGGTAAGTTTGGTCTTTTAAGCATGTAGTCATGCAAGCACTGACAATTCGATAGACCGGCATGAAGAAGGGTGGCAAGGCTGTGATCCGCTACTTCTAATCTTGCAATTGAAGCCCAATTCCTAAGTGTAATGTTTTAGTTTTGGATCTTCGTGTGCATATACTTCTCGTCGAAGCACCTAGTGGGGAGGCAGGAATCAAGACAGCCTTATGTCGGATGTCGGGGCTCCTCTAATCAGGATTTATAATCGATTAGGATCGCACAGAGAAAGTATAGCAGTTGGACAAGATCAGTCGACCAACAACGATGCCCATATACCCTATCAGCTACATCTGGGCGGCCCTAAGCTCTCTCGGCGTGTGGCTGGAGGTCTTAATTCCTGTTATGGTTGCTCTAGGTTTTGTCATTATTTATATGATGCTTTTATTTTAGTCGTTCGCAATGCAGTTCAGTCATTTATCGTTGATGTTTTCGTGGTGCGCAGTGATAATACCGATTCTTAAAACTGGTGCCACGAGTAGAAAAACCAACTCTGCGAAGAACGTCGACTTACTGGCCTCACGAGGCGTGGTCAGGGACTATGAAAGTATATACGCCAACTTCACTTCGAAGGCATGTGATAACAACGGACCTGACTTCTATGTGTAACGAAGAGACACTACGATCAACGTAAAGTATAGTACTAAAGAGAAGTTGAAACGAAAGCAGATGTCACTCAGACTTGTAAACTCAATTGCATAGTGGATATAAATGCTCTATTTAGAATTGTTATGTCACTAAAGGCAAATCGCTGTCTCGTTTGCCTTGAATCTTTCCAAGAGGTCGCTTTCCGATGACAAGAATACCTCATACCGCTCGGGACTAAGATGAGAACGGGGCTGACAAGGCTTTCTGGTCTGATCCTGCAGAGTATTTGATGTCACGTAGAGTTGTAGACGAATCCGTGTAGCATTTGAACTCGCGTTGGTGTTTTTGATTCATATCACGTCTGAGTTGTCTCCGCCTCGGACGACCTGGTGGAAAGACCCCAATGGACCAGAATCCATTCTGGTGTTTTCACAGATAGGCTCCGCTGATCCATCTGCAGAATGTATAGAAAAGTAGGCCAGCGCTGTTCGGTCCTGGAACACAGTCCATTTGAAGTCAAGCGATCTGCGCGGCTTGCGCAACTCATGGGGCAGCTCATAACTCCATTGGTGTTCCAACGGCCGCCTCCCGCACCCGTCGAAGCTCGTCACTGCGCTCCTCATTTTCTTCCTTTAATCTTTCTTCCACTTCTTGTCTGATGGCGCCGAGGTCCGGAGGGATGGACTGCATCTGTACGCTCGGTGCAGCTTGGACAAACCGGAGTTGTTCTGAAACGTGCTGTACAATCTCCAGCAAGCGCTTCTGGGGATTTCGATTCTGTCGCGGCTCACCCAGAATCTGCTCGAGTGTTGGGAAGAGGGTGTCCTGTCTGAATTGATCACGCCAAGGGGTATGCTGCGGAAGCGTGGAACTGATGTTGTCTTGACACCCTACCGCGATACTCGTCTCATATGTCCAAGCACGAGCTACGTTTCGCGGCATATAGCCTCCGCCACCAAAAAGAATCAGTGGCAATCCCACCTTCTTGCAGAACTCAACACAGGCTCCGTGTCCCTGGACCTGAAGGTTGAAGCGTCCGAGGCGATCGCCAGCGAGAGAGTCGGCACCACATTGCAACGCAATGGCGCTGGGGCGGAACCTCTCGACGATCTTGCCGATGATTGAGTTGAATAGCATGTCGTATTGTTCGTCAGTGATTCCATCATTCAGTGGAACGTTGACTGCATGATGAGCACCTGGATTGTGCTCATTTTTTGGACCGTTGTCATCCAACGCCCCTGTTCCGGGGAAGAAATTTTGGGGGTCATATTTGTGAAAGGAGACGGTCATTACGCGATCGGTAGAGAAGAATGCCTCTTCGACGCCATCTCCATGGTGTACATCAATGTCGATGTACAAAACTCGTGGGTAAAAGCGGAGGAGTTCGAGAATGGCAACGACAATGTCGTTGATGTAGCAAAAGCCGGATGCCTCGGCTCTTTTGGCGTGGTGAAGGCCACCACCCCAAGCAATTGCAATATCCGACTGATTGGAGGTTATTTTACGGGCGGCATCCAGTGCGCCGCCGGCAGACATGGAACAGTAGTCGTACAGTCCGTCAAATAGGGGACAGTCGGACCCTCCCAGGTTGAATTTGAGGTCGGGATTCGAGCTGTCCAAGTCTCGCGGCACGGGTTCTGGTAATACTGTGCCAAGGAAATCGAGGTAGTCGGTAGAATGAAAAGAAGCCAACTCTTCATATGTCGCTGCCCTGGAGATGTAGTTGTCCATTGCAAATGACATGCCGTATGAATAGATGAGACTTTTCGATAAGGTAAGACGCCACGGCTTCATGGGATGCGTCATGCCGAAATGATGCTTCTCCATCTCCGGGTTGCAGTGAAATGAGACATTGTAGCCTCTTGGACGAGTTATGCCTGACTCTTCTGCGAGACGTTTGCACTTGTTGTAGAACTTGGCGTTGTCCATCTCACTTGCTTGACCGAGGGGCTTGTTGCTGTACTCCTCAACGATCATGTCGTCATTGTCAACATCGAGCTTATGAGGCAGGTAATTTGGCTTCGGGACCCGAAACCGGTAAGGGTTGATATCCATGACACCGACCAAGAAGAGGGTGATGAGACTGGCGCGAGGAAGGATAGCAAGACTGGGAGCTGGTATTGTCGTATGCTGTCGTGCGGATAGAGTATCTTTTCATCAGCTGCTTTTGACAGCTCATGGAAGCCCGTTGTTAGCTCAACTCAACAGGTGCCTAAGTCTTGCGACGGGGGCGAAGTGAGGCTTTCTGAATGATATGAGCTGTGCGATTTGAGGCTCAGATATGAGGTTGCAGAGCCAGGCCCAGTCTTTGTTCGCTGTTCGCGCCCAGGGTGTAACCAGCAGCTGGAGTGGTTCGTTAGTAGGCAATTAGTGGATGAGCAAAAAGGCAGTCTAAACCCAATCCGGTAGGGGCATCTTGAAATTCGTCCGTCACAGCACCTGCATCCAACGCCAGCACAAGACACGGTAGGGGATTCAAGCAAAGGGTGACGGGTGAATGAGGCGTATACTGATTTCGAGTTTGTGTTTTTTGCATGCCGTCTACGGAGGACTGGCCGACGATTCTGCAGGTGGCTGTGCAACGCCAATGGCGAGGCAAGTTGAGCCCGGACGCCTCAGCTCGACAACAAGTGAACCATCCATTTCCAATAACCACGGAAGCCGACAGTCAGTCGTGCGCATGTGCGCGGCTGACTCTTGTGGTGCCGACCTGGTCTCCCCGCGTAATTCTGCGGAAGACCTACTCCGTGGGCGAGCCGGTATTGGTTGTCCAGTGTCGGCAGCGTCGAGAATCAGTCTCAGTGTCCATGGCGGGACGCCGGTTGGCCAATCTCAGTGAACCAGTTTGTGTCGTCTGTCGCTGGACGTCAGCCTGGCCGCAAAACCGCCCACATCTGAGCTTCTCCATGCATTTTCTTATCGCAAACCATTCTGTGCCAACTTCACCTCCATCCCGGTTGTACCGCCAAGCGACTATCATACCACAAGAACTATTCAGTGGTTCATGTTGACCCTTGCCGCCGTGTTGTCTAATTTTTCATCTTGGAATTTGCCTTCGGTGAGTGCTTGCTATTGAACTTGCGCCTGCGTCCTACCCTTTGCTTGCACTTTGCACACACATACACTGTCGTCATCCTTCTGCACCTGCGCATTTTGTCTTCCAGCTGCTTTGCAGTTCAGTCGCTCAGAGCCTTGATCCTGCGGGCAGCGCATGCGGGACCTTGTTAGATCCGCAGTAGTCAGCGGGCCTTGCAAGCTGCCAGCCTGCACTGCAGTCTTTGCACTGGCACAAGTTGCCCGACAGGGCGGCAATGCGTCAGAGGACCCGACCAGGCAACTTTAGGCGAGCCGCTTCTGAAGTCATACCTCTCAAAACTCTTCACCTGCAAAAGAACGCGCCGCAACTTACGGATCCCCTGCTTTGTTGTCATCATTTTCTTTGTCCATCGAGCATTGGTCTGCGTCGACTTTTCGCATCAACGGTTTTCATACATTCCATTTCCGTCTCCAGTTCTTATCCTAGAAGCCTGGCGTTTTGCAAACTCGGTGGTGTGCATAGCGTGGTTTGAGGCGCAGCGCGGCGCGGCGCAACGCTCGAAATCTGTTTCTTCTTTCTCCCCTCTCTGTCAACAAAGCGCCAGCCGACTCGGACACTGACGGCTATTTTCGCTCTTCGTTTTCGTTCTAATTTCACCTGGATTAACATAATGCCCAGAGACGATCTCTCCATTGACTTTGTCAAGAGGATGCCCCAAGCTGAGCCGCTCGACCCTGGGTTGATTCTAGATGACTGGGTCAACCGGGTTCAAAATTTGCCCGAAGAGATTTGCTTCATACACGAAGAGATCACCGACAAAGACCGCCAATACAACGAATGTATCCGCATGATAGAAGATCGCGATGGTAAAATTCAGAAATGGATCAAATCCAATGGCAGCCACGAACCGAATCCTAAAGAAGAACTGCTCCGCGCTCAGATTCGCGATAGCTTTGCCAAGGCTGACAAGCTTGCTCAAGACAAGATAGCTTTGACGCAAAAACTTCAGCTCACTATGGACAAGCACTTGCGAAGCATCGATATTCAGATCAAATTGCTCTACGATCGTGCCGAACCTGGGTTCACCGACCCGGATGAAGTTCCGTCGCTTTTACGGGCCAGCGCCGCCAACCATACGGCCCCCTCTCTACGAGCCATCAATCCCTCTGCCAATATCACAGCTACAGGCCCCCCAGCTGCCGCGATCACGACCTCCCATAGCAATCCAGCAACAACTCGATTGCCAGCACATCCTCACATCCGACATGCTCAAGCTCAGCAAAGTGGCCAACATGCTGCTTCCGCTCCTGCCACGCCGGCGGCCAGCATGATATTAAACAGACAATGCGAAAACTCAGCCGGTCCGGCGACGAAGCGTGGCCCTCGCGCAAACACGGGCCCTGGAAATGCGCCGAGCACCTCGAGTGGTTTGGCGAGGCATTCATCCCTCGGGCCTGGCACTCCAAAGAATTCGAATGCGACTGGTAATGGAGGTCCAGTGAGAGCGGGCAGCGCTGGTCCTCGCTCCAGTTCTGTCAAAGCAAGCTCCAACGCCGGAAGCAGGCGTGGTACCCCCACCGCAGGATCTCGGAAGAAACCCCCTAGCAAGTCCTCGCTGTCACGGGTCAAGAAGGTCTCAGCACGTAATTCACCAGCGTCCACCGCAGACAGTGATCTTTCAGAGGCAGAAAGCCTCAGCGGCGAGGAGGACGGCGCGGATGGCCAAGCAAGAGGGACCCCTACAGCAGATGGCAAAGACGCCGATGGTGATGAGGCCATTGCTGACGCCGATGACGATGACGAGGAGGGCGGTGACGACAAGAAGTACTGTTTGTGCCATAACGTAAGCTATGGCGATATGGTCGCTTGCGACAACGACAATTGCCCTTACGAGTGGTTTCACTGGTCGTGTGTTGGGTTAAAGAGCGAGCCTAATGGCACCTGGTACTGTCCTGTGTGCACGGAAAAGAAGAACCAACAGAAAACGAAATGATCACAACCACGGCCAGAAAGGTCAATTTTGATGTTGAACAGATATCGGCATCATCTTCATGTAAGGAAAGAATCACGTTGGTTCGATGAAGCACAACGGCATGTTTTGGCGTTTGGAGCATACAAATGGAATATACCCCGTGTCTAAATTTTGAATTTACCGGACTACAGAGTCTAGAAGATCAACAATAAAGCCCTATGCTCTACAAATCCGTTCTCCTCCCACTTTGTGACGACATGAAGTTTGGATGCTCTTTAATACTTTCGCAGGTGCCAAGGGCTCCGTGGCTTCGACGAAGACACCAAAAACGCATCTCATTGTGAAGTTGCGCATTTGAAGACTCCTCTTCTGACACCATCGGTCTCTTCCCTCAGAGTCGTAACAACCGCACCCCTGGTCTGCACATTGGCGATGAAATCATCCAGGGAACCGCCCACACCAAAATACAGCTTCTTAGCAGCCACCCATGCTGAGGCATCTGCAGAGAAAGTAGTCCTTTCGCGTTCCAGCAAGGAGAACATCACTTCTGTAAATGAATGCAAAGCGAAAGGTGAGTATATCGTCTCGGCTCCTAGGAGAAGGGAGACGGAGGAGGCTGCTGTATCTCCTCTAACCTGCGCATGGGATATCGAGTAAAGTAGTTGAACGAATTCGGGTGACCAGCCACCGGAAAGGAAGGAAAGATCAAACTTGTGGCCAGACAAGTATGCGCAGAAGCCATCGAGGACTGCGGGTGTTAATTCCAACTCGCCTTCTAATGAGAAGGCATCCTGGAGGACGGGGAGGGTGTTTTGATGGTACAGAGCCCATGAGAGGATGAAATTTGGTAAAGTAACGAGTTGGAGTACGGCTGGATTATAGTCGGTGAGGATGAAGGAAAAGCTTTGGTTATTTGCGTGCGATGCAGTTTTTGCCATGGCCCATTGGAACATCGCCAGTGATGGCAAGGCAGTTCCACAGCCCAACTGGATTGATTCTTGTAATTAGCGAAAGGAACTTCTTGAAAAGAGGGCAAGCCTTTGTTGTTCATAGAGTCAATGCCGTGCTTCATGTAAAGGCAAGGCTATGGAATGTTACGAATTTTGTGTCTGCGAGTCAAATAATCGTAAAACGCTGCTCAACTTACCTCTATGATGCGAGCAGACTTGTTTTGCCATGAATTTGGATGGCTCTCTGCCAACAAGACTTTGACTAGATCGACGCTACTTTCCCAGCTTTTGAACCCGCCTTCGTAAACACCAGTTTTGACATCATGATCGCCCAGTCCCTCGTCTGCATTGCCTTCATCTTCCGCTTCCGCCATCAGCTGCACTCTGACATCCCAAAGCTCGCGACTTGGGAGCTTTAATATTTGTCCGTCATCAAGAGGTACATTTAGCGTGCTGTATGCAATCTTGGACGGCATGCCCGAGAGCATCGATGTGATGTCATGGTGAATTGGCGGAAGTTGTGGTTTTCCTGGGACAGGAAATGCGCTGGCTTCTGCTGATCCATGCTCGGTTTGAAGCTGGTTGTCTTGAGTGCCAGAAGATGCCTGAACTGCTGCGTCGGTGTCTATGTCGTCTCCGGAAAAGCTGAATGAGAAGGACATGGTTGGGATTCGTGTCAAGGTTGTTTCTCCGAAATTTTGTTATTCAGTCACAATTCATGTGCCATACACAAGAATGATAAGCTTGCCGATGCTGTAGTTTATTCAAGTGGATTGAAGTTTTGCGCATGTGTTTGTCGCAATTGTGGGGCGGTGACTTCGAACTCTGGTGACTGATGGCCCGGCACAGTCTTCCTTTCTGGGGAAGATGAATGAGCACTATCCGAGGGAGAGAACCGCGAACTTTCAAAACGGCTTTCGACGTTCGATCGTGCGGTAAAACTTTTACTATTGACTGGCATTCGGGACCGCGGACTTCGTGTCTGGATTACCACGATGCGTCCTACACTATCGACGCTGGCCACCGCAGCGGTGCAGAACGGCTTGCGACAGGCCAACATGGCTCTCCTTCCCCCGATTCCTCTGTACAGAAGACTGCTGCGAGCCCATAGAAAGCATCTGCCTTCTGAGATGCGTTTATTAGGCGATGAGTATATCAAAGCTGAGTTCAGACTCCATCGCAAAGTGGACAATCCAGCCCATTTGGTAGGTGATTGAGAGCCCCTGGGACCACCGCAAGGAGATCCATTCGGACCTTGTGGAAGCCAACAACTGACCCTCGCAATACACGATACTAGATTGGATTCCTCACCGAATGGCAACTGTACGCACAAAAAATTGAGGGGGACTCCTGGGTTGGTGAGAAGATTGATGAAGGAAAACTTCAGAAGATGAGTGGTAAGTTCGACGCTCAGGACAATGTGGAATTAGCCTTGTTGACGACGTTGTTACTTCAGACGAGCAGATTCACCAGCTGTATGATTTGATGCAAGCAATACAAAACCGCAACAAGGATGGCTCATCGGATGCGTAATGTAAATCTATGAGCGTGTATCTAATGTACCACATTATCTGTAAAATAGCTCCTACTATTCGAATTATATGAACTGTATAACTTCACCGAGGCACTAAAACCGCACTCCATGTACGATATGGACCGCGACGGACATTGATATAACTGACTTCATCTCATCTCCAATGCCTCGGCAATCCATGCAGCTTGTATGGCACTCACTTTCTTGGCGTAGTTCTTGTTGGTGAATACATGATCTAAAAACATGATAGCCTCTTTCTTTTGCCCATGGAGAACGCTTGCTGGATGGATGGCGACCACGTGCTTGCCGTGAACCGTCACATAGCTGCCGTCAGGAGCTAGCATCGCTGTCTTGTAGGCATATCCCCGTAAGAAACACTTGAGAGCCGCTTCAGCTCTTTCTGGAACCAGTGGGGTGAATGGTTGAGGATCTGGTTCTGGTGCTTCGCTCAGTATTTTCTCTTTCAAGCATATGCCACGGAGTTGCCTCCGAATATTCAGGGCTTGTTTCATATTCCTGATATTGATTTTCTTCTTCTTGCACCACTGTATTCGGTCGGCATTTTCGGCAACATATTGTTGCATAGTTGTCAAGTATGTGATCAAGTCACCTTCCCGGCGTTGAAGTTCTTTGCGAGAAAGCTCCAGTTCCTCTTGTCCTTCTTCTGACTGTACTTGCAGGAATATGTCTTCTCCACTGGTGATACATGAAATGATATCAATGACTTCGAGAACGCAATCAAAATCCGGCGTTCCGGCCGCCAATAATACTGCACCGAGCGTCGCAGGGACTGGTAAACGTGCCATCTTCTCACCAGAAGGTGTGATAGAGCCGTGGTCATTCAAAGCCCCTAGGTAGTGCAGTTGAATCAACGCCTTCTCGATAGCCTCTGTCTCAGGAGCATCAATCAACGGAAAAGCGAGCACATCTTGGATTCCGCGAGCCTTCATCGTCAAGACAGCACCTAAAACGTCATTGCGCAATATCTCAGGGAGATCGGATTCTTGTAATGCGTTGAAGGCGTTCTCTGTGTATAGTCTGAAGCACTTTCCAGGTCCCTCACGACCAGCTCTACCCGTGCGCTGAATGGCCGAAGATCTCGATATAGGCTTCGCTAGCAATGACTCCATCCCGAGCCGCGGCCGGTACTGTTTTATCTTTGCTTTGCCACAATCAACAACATATCGAACACCAGGCACAGTAACTGACGTCTCAGCAATATTCGTTGCTAGCACGATTTTTCGCGTGAATCTCGTCGAGACGGGCTGAAAGGCCTCTCGTTGCCCGTCGGTCGATAACTGCCCATACAACGGCATGACTTTCAATTTGGGCACGTTTGACGCCAAAGTACCTGCATGTTCTTCGATAAGCTTCTGTGCCGCCTCAATCTCCTCCTGACCAGTCAGGAATGCTAGAACATCTCCAGGAAGAGGCTCCTCCATGTGAATTTTCAGTATTTTCTTGACAAGCGCATCCTGAATATCTGCAACAGGTCGGGACTCATGCACCACTTCGACAGGAAATTGACGACCTTCGATGTGTAGTACTTGAACGACATCACTCGTGGACCCCAATGGCGACCCTTCGTTAAAGAACGATTTGATGATCTCAACGTCGGCGGTAGCACTCATGATAATGACCTTGAGGGGTATTCCGCCTCGCATTACATTGTTGGTCTTAGTGATTTGTTTGAGAAAACCAACAAGAAGATCAACGTCGAGACTCCTCTCATGGATCTCATCCACAACAATAGCGCTGTATTGTCTCAAGTGAGGATCTCTCAAGAGTTCTTGGAGTAGTGTTCCTTCCGTGACAAACTTGATTTTGGTGCCCTTGGGAACTCTATGATCGAACCGAACCGAGTAACCAACGAGTCCTTCTGAGGTCATTTTGCCACCCAATGGAGTGCCGACTTGTTGCGATACTCTGTGCGCTAGTGTGGTTGCAGCAACTCGTCTGGGTTGGGTGATGGCAATAGTGCCGCCAACGAAAATCTCATCTTCCGATCCGGGGACTTGCACTTTCCGTCGCTTGCACCATGGCTCCTTGTAGATAAATTGCGGGAATTGTGTACTTTTTCCTGATCCGGTTTCACCAACTAGTACTAGTACACTATTGTTGGACCCTTGCAGAGCTTTTTGGATCTCTGAGCGATGTTGCCAAATTGGAAGATTTTTGCGAGCCTGAAGGAAGACTCTATCTTCAGACCCTTTGCGGGACCCTTTCTTCACCGGAACAGATCGGTCAGTTTGATCGGTAGCTGTTCTGTTCTTGGATGCATTTTTCTCGGGCACCACGTCTGGTTTCTTTGGCTGATGATAGCTTTGCGCTCCTCCAGTGGAATGACCAGGCTTTGCTGGTGGCGCAAGGTAAGCATCAAGTGAGATGGTTGTGTTTCCCAGAGTGATTGAATTGGGAGCCCTTTTTCGCCGCTTGGCGGCTCTGTGAGGGGCATCTTCGGATGGCATGTCGAGTCGGGAAGACGAACAAAGGAAAAGACGGTTTGCCGATTGTGGTTGGAAATATAACACCTTTTTGCATATGCTGATGGAGAAGTTGAGGGACTGCTGTAAGACCAAAGAAAAAAATGGTGGACCGGCGCGCGTTGTGTCACTGGTGGGGCCTTCCTAACGAACGCTACCCCGGAGACGTCTTTGCGCAAGGCTTTGTCGGCAATGAATAATTGACGAAAGTGCTCCTCATCATTGCATATTATGGGTACAATGGAGCTCTACTTCATATGTAGATCGACAATGCTCTATTGCCCATACTCTTATTTTCAAAAAGCCAGCATTTTCCATGTCACACAATGTTCACGGGTTTTCAGCTATCACTTTCTGTACTAACCAACGGCGAGTTCATCAATTTATTTTCGACAGCAACATACAAGATGTGCCACAGTTTGCATTAATTAAACGATGCCAGTAGATGGTGTCATGTTGTTCGCTGCTCCCAGGACGCTGACCTGGTTCTGGGTTGGTCTAGCAGACTTGCTTGACATTTATTTAATGCGAGCCAAACGCTCGCGATTCATTCTCGTGGCATCATCAACAGCATCGCTCTGCGAGGTACGTTAGCTGGCTCAATGGGGGGATGATAATTACTTTTGGCGAGGGACATTACCTTGCCCATAATTCTGTCGATCTGTTTGTTTTGAGAATCAACTTCCTTGCCGATAGCCCTGCCGACCATATTCATCATTGAGACTTGGCCCTCAAGCTCCGTCAAGCCGTCATCGATCTGATCTTCTAGCTCATCTGCGCCTTCCTCGTCGTCTAGGTTGAACTTGCCGTAATCCTTCTTGCGCTGCGCACGAGGACGGCCAGCCGCATTGATGTCCCTGAATGTACTTTCCATCCGTTGATTAGCATCATAGCCTTCGCGACGAGTTGCTTCTCTCTGCTCTCGTTCAGCCCTATGCCTGCTCATGACCTCATCGTCCGCCTTTTGCTGTCGTTGCTTGGACGTAAAAGGATTATTGACATGTACGGCGAACATGCTGCGGTTCAGAGTCTTCAGCTCTGCGGCTCTATCTTGCGCAATTTTATTTTGATTCGCGGCGAGATCGAGGTTCTTCTCGGTGTTATGCAGGCGTTCACCTTGGGCTCCAAGACGAGCAAGTGTCGCTTGGCCCACTTCGTTGGCTTGTCGTGCCATTTGGACCGAGCGTGATACGGAGGAAGAACTTTCTTGCTGAATTTGTCGCTTCTGGGCAAGGATAGCTTGATATTCGTCCTCCTCTTGCTCTTCGGCCGTCAGTTCCCGTTGCTCACCGTATCCGCCGTACGAGTCGTTCTCCGAACCGGCCTGTCCGTACGACGACGCAGCTGGGGGCGCCTTTTGTCTCTCAGCCTGACGCTCCTGTGCACCGGAGAAAAGAGCATCGCGATTCTCGTCGGGTTCATTGTTAGCACGACCAAATCCACCATAGCCACCAGGTCCACGGGCACCGCCTGCAGGAGTGTTGTATCGGTTGGAACCATATCCTCCTACGGAACCATAACGATCGGAGCCGTAGCCAGTAGGAGCAGCGTCACCGTATTTACTGCCGGGCGTTTGGCCCTGGTTTTGGTTACCAGGACCGGGACCATATCCGCTGGAGGAACCGCCTTGACTGTTGGAGACTGGCTGCTGCCTGTCGCCCCCTAAACCAGCACGAGCTTGCTGGTATGGAGTGATGTTGGCATACTTGGCGCTGTCAGTATATGGATCGCTGGCGCCTTGTGCGTAAGGATTGTCCGATTGTGTCTGAGATTGTTTCTTGCGGCCAAAGAGTGCGTTGCGGTTAGCATCGTCCCCATCATCGCCTTTCCTCCCAAAACCGAACTTCTTCATGACAGGCAATTAAATTGATGTTCCTGTCAATTTCAGGGCTAGATATCAGTGTCTTCGAAGATTTGTCAAACGGAATCGGAAAAGGAAAATGCGAGTAAAGGATAGACAAAGGATAAACAGAATAGGGAGTAAGTTAGGCTGACGGTGCTACAATCAACTTAGGTAGCGTCTAGTGACCCGCGGGGCAGCTGCAAGGTGGGTTTGAAGGGACATGGACTGGAGCATCATAACCCCCCCACAAGGGACTCGATTGTGGCAAGGCAGAAACGTAAGGACTTGTGGCGGAGGCAGGCTGCGGCTCTCAGTGTTCCATGTTTAGGAGCATTGATGAAGCCTGCACGGAGTAGCTTGCCCCACTCAGGCTCCTGCTGCTGGGGCTTTGGCCATTGCAGCCCAGAACAACAGCTCAGTGCTTTTTGAAGTAAGGCTACAGTTGGAATCCTGGGACTCATTCACTCGTATCAATAAAAGCACGCGCTCGCTTTATATCGGCGAGTCAATATCGCAGTCACCAGTGATTGTCGAAAGTCCCTTGTTTCCCCTGGGAGCCCAGCGGAGGACCCTCACAGCCAGGCTCTCCCTAGTCAAGCGCAGGCATGATGATCATCAGCAGCGCGCTTGAAGCTGATCGCTCAGCCCACGGGCCGCACTAGTGTGAACAAAGACCTGCTATATGTGGTAAAATTGCCCAGGGCGCTGTCCCAGTATTGTCAAAGAACAAGCAATGTGCCTAGCTGAGCACCTGAGCTACCCGATGAGTGCCGTCTCGTTTCTGCGTAATCGAGAAATGACCAGACGTCCCCCGAGGCAAGTCAAGCGCTAAGTGCAGCTGATGCTAGGCCCCGAGCTTCAGGCGATGGGCTCTGGCTGTCCATAATAGCACACCAGCAGACCGACTATTAATATTACAGGCCAACTCAGGCTGCCCCACATGGGCGAACACTGGGAGTAACTCGGCGATGACTCCTTCTAACATGCTACCAATGGTTTGACGAGACCTCCGATGACTCTCAACTTACACTGTATTTGCGGACACTGGGAAATTCTCAATCCGGAGACCCATTTTTACATATCAGGAAGCCCGGCTCAATCGCGTAGCTCTTGCAGAACATAGTTGGGGAAAGCAGATCTTACTTTCCAGCACAACGGCAACACAGCACGACTTGTCGTTCACCCCTGCCTCATTGGCATCTTGCGCATGGCCTCAATATTTACGTACGACCCAGATCCGCCACGGGTCTCCTCTCCGTGGCTCACTCCGGAAGATGCAAATACACCTACCAAATCCCCACGGGTCTCTACCAGTCCGGGTGTGCTATCAGACTATGGTGTTAGGAGACTACGGGCAGAACCCCAGGAGGGTCCAACTGAGTATAAACTTCACCTTCTGCTCAGGCCAAGGAGATCCTATCTATCAATGAGCACGGTAGAAGTGCCCAGGACCTCGTCACATCCCGCTCTTAGACGGGAACTACAAAACGCACCACCAACAATACAAACCCTAGCTACATCTAACCAACCTCGTCGTGAGAGGCTGAAGCATCTCACGACGCAGCTGTTATGGCGGCTTCAACAATCCTCGCCATATCATTCCACGAGTTCGAAGGAACTCATTGTTCCTAAGCTTCCTGAGGACTGTCTAGACCTCAAGTCATCGATCAAACTGGAGCCGCTTGTCCCAGGACTGGAGGAGTCTCGAGGGGCCCTGTATGAAATAGGAGTATCTGATGATGGAACCTTGGTCGGCTTGACAAAAGATGAAATAAGCGAGAGTCTTACTACCTTGCGTGTGATGGCAGCGAGCCTTGGCTGCACTGTCGAAGTGGTTCGCACGGTAATTGTTGGACATTGTGAATGGGAAGAGAATACAGAATTGATAGGCAAGGACGCCGACACGGTGCGCACTGCTGTGAATCAGGGAAAGCTATGGGTAGCTGAAGCGCTGGTAATGCCCGACCTTGGAATCCGGACAGCCTCGGGTGCAGCGTATGATCTAGCCAATTCGAGTGTCATCGAGTCGCGGGGGGAGGCATCCGTTACTCCTGAGCCCATCGCGTTACCAAGTAGAGGGAGTTCAGCTACACCACAGCTTAGGGTGACTCTGACTGGCCCGACCACCTCGGGGAAGTCAAGCTTGTTGGGAACACTATCCACTGGCACTTTTGACAACGGACGAGGGAAAAGCCGCTTAAACCTGCTCAAACATCGTCATGAGATGGTGTCTGGTGTTACAAGCTCAATAGCGCAAGAGCTTATCGGTTATAAAGACGACTCAATATTGAATTTCTCTCAGGCAAATATCGAGTCTTGGGTCGACATTCATGATTGCGCAGAGAATGGCAGACTGGTGTTTCTATCCGACTCTGGAGGCCACCCACGATTCTGGCGTACAGTCTTGCGTGGCCTCATGAACTGGGCCCCTCATTGGAGTATCTTGTGTATTGCGGGAGATACCGCAGAAGATGCCTCCAGGGACTTGGGGGCTACTCCGTTGGCAAGGGAAGGTTTGCCCGTTTCGACATCCAACATCGACTTCGTATATGCTCATCTGAACTTGGTCCTGAAATTGGATGTTCCAATGGCGATAGTCATCACGAAACTTGATCTTGCGTCAAAGCAGAGTCTGCAAAAGACAATGGTGAATCTGTTGGCTACTATCAAGAACGCTGGCCGAGTTCCGAAGATTCTGCAACCAGATCAGGTTCCACATGATGACCTACGAAGAATACCCACCACAGACCTCAGCAAAGTCGAAAGCCTCGTACAGAGCATATCGGAGAGTGGCAATTTCACATCATATGTCCCGATTGTGCTCACCAGCGCCGTCAAGGGAACAGGCATTGGATTAATCCACGCTCTTCTCTCCAAGCTGCCACTGCCGCCAGGACCTACATCCCGAGACTATGTAGGAATGGCGCTGAATCCCGAACAACCAAAATCTTTGTTTCATATCGATGACACTTTCAGTTTGCCAAGCTCGTATTGCGCGCTGGCAATTGGCTTCAATCATCCGACCGATCAGGGAGTGGTCATTTCCGGTCATGTTCGGTTTGGAAGCTTCTCCGTAGGAGACAAGATAGTGGTTGGACCATTCCAGCCAGAAGATGAAGAGTCATCCGAATTTCGGGTCGGTATTGAAGATCGACCATCTCCAGGAGGTTTCGGCCTGTCAATTTCTCACCCGTCATCTGCCGAGTTGGCTCGAATATCTATGAAGAACGCTATTTCAGCCTCCGCCATCCCGGGAGAATGGCATAAGGCGCAAATCGTTAGCATTCGAAATTTGAGACTACCCGTACGAACTCTGGAAGCAGGACAAGCCGGTTCTATTGGGATCGCATTTGAATCTAAGCTTGACGCTAAAGGCTCTACTTGTGCAAAAAGCCCGCGTGTACGACGCGGTATGGTATTGGCGATGCCTTCAAAACATATGATGGACACCAACCTTTCTCTCCAAGCCGCTAGCGGGTTCACGGCCTTATTTCAGGATGGCGGTGTTGCCACGCTCGCCGTAGGTTCCTTCGTAAATGTGTATGTCGCAAGTGTGAGAGCTGCTGCTAGGGTTCTTCGTGTCTTTCGGAATCGATCGAGAACGGTGTCTATCACAGGCCAAGACGACGACGCAGATGATATATTCGGCCTCAGCAGTGACGTCGATGATAATGTAGGTGATGTTCAGGACGCCTCAGCAAAGTGGTACAGCGAGGTGTCTCTCGAACTGCTGCATAACAGAGAATGGATCGAGATGGGATCCAAAGTAATTATCTTAGAGGGCGGTAGTCAAGATAGATCCGGGCTCGAAGGTTTTATTGGAAAAGTGATTGAGATCGTTGATTAATAAACTGATATAGAGGCCAGTTGCACAGCAATATAAGTTTTGTCTGTTTAGCCGTCTAGATCATTATGAGGCACTGCTGTAAACGCATGGAGTGATTCAAGTGTCAATCAATATGTTCATTTAAAAAAGTTGCGTACGCTGGGCCGATCATGCCTCTATCAAGCTCGCACTAATCCATAAAAGAGTGTCCATGTAAGAATGAAACCCGACAAGCCATTGAGTATGCCACTGGTCCATAGCTCGAAGGCGCCAGCAAAGTATCGGTCGGTATTGAATAGCGGTCGACCTTCCCGTAACGACTCTGGAGCTATCTGGAAGCTATATACCATCAGGGACGTGATGATGGAGAATATGATGTAGACGAGAAACCCGGCGTACGACTCGAGACCGAGTATCCCGGCGGCTACCCCGAATAATGAGGCGGTGAGACTCTGTAGATTCGACAAGACCTAAATTGACGGTGAAGCTATCTGTCAGATCGATATTCTAAACCCGTTGGCCAGCGTGCCTCTGGGGATCGTCGAGCATTCTACCTTGGTATTGTGGACTATCGAATCTGGGACAACAGGATGGATTTGGTAATCTCGTTCGGATGGCATTCTGGCGGCCAAAACTGAAGAGTGTGATCGGCGTCTCTTTCTGTTCAATTGTGTTCGTTGCGAGGAATCATCCAGATGAATGAAGCGTTTGGGCGTCAGCAATGACAGTGCGACACTACAAAGCTTTATGCGAGCGAACGCGTTCTGGCGCATGTCTAGTCCAGCTTGTTCCCACGGGCCGATTGGTTCCGTGGTTCAGGCCTTAAGGAGGATGGTACCCACCCGGAATGCAGGAGCACTGCGGGGAGTTACGTGAACCGCCAATTGACAATTGCATCGACAGCTGCCCCTCGGCTCGTGTAAAAGCAGCAATAGCGGGGTGACTTCACAATTTCGCAACCGCCATTCCCGGACGTATCAGACATTATGAGCCATTCATTCGAGCCATTGAAGAACGACCTCTTGCTCAGGGCAGCATGGGGTGAGATGTTATGCCGAGAACCGCATGATAACTGGCTTATACTGACGAACAATGTCTAGGTCAAACTGTCGAACGACCACCGATGTGGGTGATGCGCCAGGGTATGTGACGAATGCACCAGCGACGCCAGAGGAATTGTCGGCCGAGTTCATACTAACGACCAAGGAAACAGCTGGTCGTTATTTACCCGAATATCACGAAGCGAAGGGCAATCGTGACTTCTTCGAATGCTGCCGAGACCCGGAAGTTGTGTCTACATTGACTCTTCAGCCGGTTGAGCGTTTCGCTGGTCTGCTGGACGCCGCAATCATATTCTCCGATATTCTCGTTATACCTCAGGCTATGGGAATGCAAGTGGAGATGGTCGATAAGAAAGGACCTCATTTTCCCGAATCTTTAAAATCGCCTACCGACGGCCAATACCAGCAAGTGCTCGAGCGAGAAGTGAACGTACAAAAGGAATTGAACTATGTTTACGAAGCTATTACATTGACAAGAAAAAAGCTCGTAGGGAGAGTGCCGTTGATCGGATTCTGTGGTGCTCCATGGACACTTTTCTGTTACATGGTCGAAGGAGGTGGTACTAAGCTTTTTGCCCAAAGCAAGACCTGGATTTATAAGTATCCGGCCGAGAGCAAGGCTCTTCTCTCGAAGATCGCTGACATTTGCGTGGATCATTTGGCTCTTCAAGTGCAAGCTGGCGCGCAGGTGCGTTCGATCATTGTATCAACATGTCTGCCCTCTGTCTCGACTAATATTCCCTTGATGCTGTTATTTAGATGGTCATGGTTTTCGATTCCTGGGCCGGAGAGCTGGGTCCTTCGTCTTTCCGGGAATTCTCTGAGCCTTATCTCTCTCATATTGCAGAAAAGCTTCCGGGAAAGATTAAGAGTCTAGGATTTGACCCCGTACCTATGACCGTTTTTCCTAAAGGAGCCTGGTACGCTTTGGACTCGGTCTGCAATTTGGGGTATAACGTAGTAGGCATGGATTGGCTACAGGATGCCGAGGCTGCCGTCAAGATTCGTGGATCTAGAAACATTGTTTTCCAAGGCAACGCCGACCCTGGCGTTCTGTACGGAACCAAAGAAGCCATAACGCAGGCTGTGGAGCAGATGGTTAAGGGCTTTTGGACCAACAAGAAAGGCTGGATCGCAAACTTAGGACACGGTGAGACGAGTCGAGCGAAGATGCTCCCCCTCTTTGGCCAGTTCTCGACGTTCTAACACATCGGTTGCTTGTAGGAATTACACCCGGCGTCGACCCTGACAACTTGAAGCACTTCTTTGAAGAAGTGCACCGACTAACGAAGAGCTGAACGTGCAATTCGCTATCACTTTCCATAATCCCCCCAACTCTCTAAAAAGTTCCATTAGTTGTTCGTAAAGCAACATATTGAATACTCACCAATTTTAGTGTAGACTTGGCATTGTTGGGGACACCAACCACGACCATCGATGCCTGGTCCATAGAAGATGAAAAGTCGTCTCAAAGGGCGTTTCCCACCTTAAAGTAGAAATTACATTATTCTTGTTTAATTACGTGTTTTGTGTCCTATGGCGCCCTCGATTCTCATACGACAATCCATGTGTCAACGCTAAAACAGGGAAAGCATGACGTGGACTCAGCAAAAGTGCTGACAATGTAAACAGCCAAAATTGCATGCAAAGTGAATGCGACGTCGATGAAACCCAGACAAATACAATACATGGCAGTTTTTGACATATATACAAGGCGTGCGCAAATGAAGATAGATGTACTACCCCCAGCCCAACGTATGTCAGATTGAAGTAGGAGAGTGTACGGAAGATCAATAGATAATAAAAGAATTCAGTGTAAAGCCCTAGTACATCAAGACGTAATTCCAACTAAGCAGGATAGGTATCTTCGACGAAACTTCTTATGTGGTATTAGGGAGATGGTCTAAAGATTATTGTGAAGACTAAGTCTACCCCTTCTTTCCGAACAGCCAATTCTTGCGTTTGTTTGTCGTCTGTTCGGAATCAGGGCTCGTAGCGGTAGCACCAGGGTTTTTTGCATCGTCAACAACAGCTTGCTCTCTGCTGGACTTCCGAGCGAGTTCAGTCAACTCGTCGTTCTCTCGGAAAACGTTGCTTGCACCGCCACGGCCGGTATGTTGAGCGCCAGAGCTGTAGCGTCGTGGAACTCTGCAGGAAATATGCCATCTGATTAGGTTTGCTCCGATCAGGCATGGAAGGTGATCTGGGATGGATGTCAATACTCACGCTTCAACGTCTTGTCGTAGACGAGTTTCTTGGGGATCGTCATTCTTGGCCATGTTTCCAGTGCCACCTCGGCCGGTGGTGACCACGGGCTTCTTCAGAACCGGGGTTTCGAGGTCCGATGGTTTGAGTTTTGGCGATTGAGAAGCATTGGCCATATTGCCCGCGCCACCACGGCCGTGGGACGACAATTGCGAAGCCATTGTTGGACGGCTCGATTCCTGTTTTTGCGACATACTTCTGGCTGTCAGATGTATGCGACACAATTGATGACCAAGCGGTTCTAACTCTTGTACTGTGAGGCGTTGTTCGAAGAGAGTGGAAATATGGCGACGCGAAAGGTAAGGAACGTCCCAGGCGCCGTGAACGGTATTAATCTTCAATACCAACGATCTTGAGTCTTTAAAGTTATGACTGCATCTCGAAGTAACAAGAGTGGGTAGCGAAGGGTTGGTTGAGCTGGGGTCAGCGATTAGCGGGGTTGCATGCATGACTTTTTTGCCCCATCTGTTACGGGACTTGCAATTTTCAGCTGTATTTGGCCAAGACTATAGTGGCCCCCACAAAACAGCCACTCCAGCACAGAGGGTATTCCAATGTTTGATCACCTTGAAAAAGGCAAAGTCAGCTTCCCAACTGGCAAGCCGCAGAAGCTAGCCGAACGAAGGATTGTACCTGAGGTTTGTAATTTCTTCCAATCGAGGCGGAAGATCAAGCTTTGTGCGCCTAAAAGATCGACGAACAAAAGTATCCGGATAAATTAGCGCTGAAGTTCTGCAGATAGCGTCAGCCCTGCTCCCCAGAAACATGCAGGAAGTGTTTCGAGCTAGTTTTTTTGAGCCATTGCCACAGGCCTTGGCGAATATCATATGAAGCATCCTAAAGGAGAAAACTTGCCGAGCCTCTTTCCGCCCGGGTTTCATTGTGTCGTGATGGCACTGATGTACTCGGCCCAGTGCGGAAATTGCTATCGATGGTCAAGCAAACCCCTAGTCGATCACAAGATGTAAATGTTCTCAAGGCTGACGGATTTGAACGTTTTACCCCTGACCCCAGCGGCATTACAGGATTCTATATTTGGTGAGATCCGATATTAGGTGTCATCGCATATCCCAGCGAAGTCAGGCCGTTTGTTTAGATGGGCTAAGATTCAGTGACATCTTCGTGCAAGGTCCACTTGTTCATCAGAAAAGCACTTCTTGCTTTATGATATTGACAGCACGCTTACACTATTTACAAGTCTCCGGCTCCGGCTAATGTGTCCGAAATTTGATCATTAGTAATGTGTCGATAACGTACTCTCCAGGAACAGCACCGTCGTCCTTCAAGTAAAGCCCAGAACTAAAATAGAGTGCTATTGACTCTTATTTAGGATATGCGATTGAATGCCCGAATCGATGACGGTGCCAGCTTCTCTGCCAGAAATATCTGAATGCGTTCAGATCAGTGGCGTGCGCAGCTGGTGATTGTGTGTTCAAACTGCTAAAGATGTTGTGTACTGAACAGTAGTCGTGGTCGTCCGGTAATGGTCCCGGCGGAGTGAAATAGCGGACTTATGTTGTAAGTGATTGTAGGGACCGACAAAAAGCGGCGAGATTTTACTCCCGTAGGCAATCCATGGGGGTAGGCGGAGTCGTATAATTGCTCCACACTCTCAAAGACCGAGTCGACGTTCAAGTATTCGGCTTCCCCAAGCCAAGGCCTGCAAACAACTAGTCACCATAGTCGTCATCGTCTCCACCTTTGACATTGGAGTCTTTACGGATCGGTATCTTGATTCCTTGTGTAGCGAACGTTTTGCTGAGTGCGGTGCTCTCACACACGCCGGGGAACTTTTTCGCCGAATACACATTGAAAACTTCACTGAAGCAACATGCCAAGATCGGCGCTCTACTCTTGTTGATCTTCGGCGCTCCTGTATCCCGAGGCGCACCATCAGGCGGACCGACATTGACAAAAGAGAATCGCAGTCTATGCATCCCTGGTTAGCTTCTGATATAACCTCGGATCAAACAGACGGCACATACCGAAAAGGGCCTTCGGTTCGCACACTCAGATCCTGAAGGACAAACCAGATGCCGATGCGATCTTCTGTATCACTTAAACGGAAAGCACTGGCAGCTAAGCTACCGATCAGATTTCTGGTAAACATGCCTTGTGGTTGTCCGCCAACCATGGCCATGCGAGTAAGAGAGTTATGGTCCTGAACATAGCCTGTTGGGTGGGAAGAGCCGTTTCTATTATAAGGAGACGCGCCCGTCTGAGAAGGCAAAGGCGTGACACCTCCATCTGATCGATATGCTTGATGGTGAGGAAAGAACTGCTGTGGTGGGCCATAAGAACCGTTCGGAGGATACCCAGGAGCTAGGAGGTCAGGTTTCAGCCAGTGCCACATTTCACTTCATCGGTCTACAACTCAAGAGCCACTTTGAACTTACCTTGGCCGTATCCGGATTGGATTTGATAGTCCTGTACGTCTGCCACCCCCTGAGATTGATTGTATGAGGGGTCTCGAGTAGATGGGATGACGTGTTGGGTATACGGAACCATCCCAGAATCGCCGCCATTCAGAGTCGTGTAAGAGTAAGGTGTTGCCGAGGAAATAGAAGGACTGCCCGTGAAAGAGCGCACAAGATTCACTTCTTTAGTGCTGTCTTCATTCCACAAATCGACATTGAGCACAAACATAGAATGGTCGATATCACTGCAAAGCATAAGCGAAGATAAAAAAAGGGAGTTTTCAAGGAGGGAAGGTTAGCAACATACTTGCAGTCTATCTCTTTGCCGGTAGCAATGTCGGTAATGATTAGTCGTACACAAGGAGGTGGTGTAATTGGTCGGCGATCCTGATACTTGTGAGAAATCGCAATGTGCCTTATATGTGCTCAATTGACGTACCTTATCCCCAAACCCGCACATTCGTGCTCTTTTAGGCTGTTGAACAACATCAAGTCTGATGCTCGTCAGTCACGGTAACAACACGAGTTTCCAGATCGCCTCGAAAGAACTCACTGATACTTGCGGCCAGTAGCCTCGTCGATTTTTGAAAACGGTGACAGCATCTGCATGTTGGTGCCTGCAGGTTTTCCAAGACCAGTCGGCACTACAGAACCTGAAGCAGTTGGCTGGACGTCGTCTTGCCTCGAGGAAAGAGAACCGGGAGGCGGCATCTGGGACGCATGATGGTGCAACGAGCTATGAGACCCATGGGCTGGAGTATGCTGGGAGAGTGACTGTGAATGCGGAGAAGATTGATTGGATACATGACTACTTTGGCTTTGGTGTTGCGCCACTGGGTGCCTTTGTTGTTGTTGTAGATGGTGATGCTGTGTCTGCTCTGACTGTTGATGGCCATGGTACCCATAGACCGAATGGCCAGAAGCTTGGTGGCTTGACGAGACTGTGGAATTCTGTGCTGTATAAGAAGCTCCAGGAAGAGGCAGCTGTTGGGATATGTCCGATGGAGGATACGCCGAACCCATGGTGTTTGAAAACGCAGGATGCCCACGTATGTCGCTTTGCCGAAGTAATGAGGCGTTCTGTAGGTAGCGGGGATCAGAGTTGTCTTCCGCGGTAGCGGGAGCCCAGTCGACGATACGGCGTGGTCGAACTCGCTTGCGAAAGTGCAAGATGGACAGATCTAGTTCGCGAACATTCGACAACGGGTACAAGACAATTGGGTGAACCAGACCTCGATGCTTGGTGCCTGTGAATGCTCGGTCAAAGTATCAACGACCAAGTGGCGGCAGAGGTGGTGCTTTTTGCGACCCGCTGCAGCACGGCAAGGTTGGCGGGAAAAATAAAAAAAATAGACGTCTGGCCCGGTTGCTAGACGAGCAAGTATTGATGGAGGGGTAAAACAAAATCGGCGAGTGGCCAGCAGGACAAATGGAAGACCGACAAAGCAGAGGAACGAGAATGAGCGTAAGAAGAGACGGTACGAGGCCGCAAACCCGCAATTGAAACGGGTCATGCAGCTTCAGTCCGACAAAGCCCAACACTGGTGATGTGCACGAGCGGTTAGCGGTGCCCGTGCTGCGCGTTCGAGACGGCTAGACTGAGCCGCTCAATGACAAGACGTTCGGGCGGGTGGAAAGGGATTGTTTGGGCCGGGACGGACTGAAACCGACGAATCTACCTGCCTCCGCAAATCCTCTTGGCAACTTCAAAGCGATTTTCATCCATCATTAGAGATGGATCTTGAACTATTACGCAGCAATACATGCCTAGATATCAATGATCAAAATTGGTGCCGCCATGTACCGTGCCTACCCACCAAAGACGTGTGGTAGTGGATGGCCGAGATCCCTGATACGATACACGCACGGGTTGGGGAGCTCGGCTACCAGCACGGTCCAGTTGGCCAGGGTCAACTACTGTCTGGTGAAGCTAAGTAGACCCCGGGTTCCTTAGTCCAGTCCCATCACAACCAGAAACGGAGCGCTGCCGTCTCCCCAAAAATTGGCACTAGCTGTGTTTGGGACAAAGACAACCAAACCCCTAGTGACCACGGGCCATTTCTCAAGCGCGCCCCCAACAACACCGACACCTGAATTTGGGAGGGCAGGCAGCCATTGGGGGCACGGTCGGATAGGAGTGGAGGCACACACCATCGCTGAAGATTCCAGCAACGACCGGCACTATATATCATTATTATAGCACGATCGGAATTGTTGGCTCTGAGTCAGCACTGGTCTGATCCCCGTAACAAGGCGCCGCGCGAAACACCGTTCGAGCCCTGCCAGGTGATGCGACTTGCGAGATGGGCAGCGGCCCGCTCGCTAGCAAAACGGTTCTCGTTGTAAGACAATTCGGACATCATGTCAGGAAACCGATCAGACTTTGATGCGGGCCTTCGAATATTCTAACTTCCTTCAACAAGAGTCCCACGAAGCAGTTGCCTGAAAGTGGGGGTTGTAATCTCTATGCCCCCATCTCTAGCGGCGTCTCTTGATGCTGGGAGACGGCTTGAGCAAACAGAATATCGTCGATGCCACACGATTCTAGCTCGTGGCAGGGATGTGCACCGTTAGCCCCGATGCTGTTCCGTGGTACTGCGCTTTAGGCTAAGTTTTAGCTGCAAAATCCTGTCCAGCTTCCCAATTGGCTTGGTGTGTCTTTCAAGATTGCTTGGGCTATTACATGGTAATCCACGTTCTGCCTTCACATGACGCCTCAATACTATTCGCGATGGAAGACGTACGTACCCAGGTATCGTCCTCTAATATAGCCTCATCCTTCATCGCAACAGCCGGCCAATGCTTCCTCATCAGCTGCATATTCAGGTCCCACTTTGAGCGAGGTCCTTGTCTTGGTTGTCAAGCACGAACAACCAAAAAAAAAAAACCGATTCCCACTAGGCCCGAAATAATCGGGCTGAACATTCCCAAGCACTTCCTGTCGTGGGCAATGGAACTGGACCAGAGCATCGAATCTTTGAAGGACACATCTGGATCAACAGACGATTTATGGTGGAGCCCCGCGCAGAAACTCGCTCTTTGTCCAACATACATCTCCGTCTCCCAACTTAAACTGGCAAAGTCTTGCCTTTCGCCGTTTCCTCTTAAGTCAGAGTGTCCGAAAGCTGCAGGCACGGCCTCATATCTGTTTGCTGAAATACGGCTACCGTCTGAATCCGCAACCGCTTCAGGATCTTCTACTCATGGGCTTGTCATCCTTCTAAATTCCTCTCTATCACTCCTGGCTTTGCCATCCGGGCATCTTGAGACGGCTATGGTTGAGAATAAGAAATCTCGATTTTGTATGTGATCATCAGATTAATCGCAGCCAGCTTATGCATGATGATACTGTTTATGCAACTGCAAGATTGCGCTGAATAGAGCCATTCAGACAGTACAGACTTTCTGAGAATAGCCAACACCAGACCTGGTTCGAGGGTCGTCGCAACTCTTCCTCTTATGATAGGGGGACGGAGGGAGAATGACAATCTGGACTCCAGCACACGGGGTTCTTCTCCATCTCCTGAAGGAAGTGCGGTCGAATATTTGTGCAGTCATAGATGCCGAACGCTCTGGAGCCGTGGGACAACACCCTGATTTTTTGGTGACTGTCAGACTGGGCCAGTGTGGTCAGTTTTGAGGTGATGACGAGCACCATGCCCCACCTCGACGGCGCCGTCAAGTCGAGTCACTCCAGCCCCGCGTTCGGAGCTCCAGAGCGCCTTGAAAAAAGGTGACCCCTCCATGACCAGCTTTGTCCGGGATAACACCTCATACAGCTCAAGAGAATCGACCAATTCGAACACCAAGCCAGGCTGAAGAGCTGTTATCATCGCCCGCAATGGATCTTGTCAATCAGTTAGTAATCTACTCCGAGATTTCGATTTGATATTCGTCATCTGAAGCTCCCAATGGAGCCTCTGGCGATCGTATCGCAACGAAGAACCCTACACTTTGCTGACATATATGCCGTCTCAATGTAGCCTCGAGGGACGCTTATTGTTTGCCGTGCCCAAAAGTGAGTAAACTGGAATGAAAAGCGTCTTTTATCATGTTCAATTTTTTTAACATCATTCAGAGGGTCGCCTGAACCAAGTCGCACTCAACCTTCTAGAAGGGGCCGACATCCAATTTCGCCGAGAAAACCGACTCGACATTGCTCTTGTAAAGAACCTTCCAATTGCGCTCATATTTCTCCCGGCAGCAGATATTCCGACCTTTGTTGGCCAAGGGCGAGTGGATCTGGGCATTACTGGATGGGACCAGGTCAAGGAACATGATGCTTCCGTTCAAGGCGTTCAGGAAGCGACCGACGAAAAGACTCCTGGGTGTGACATGGTCATGAGCCTGGGCTTTGGCGCATGCAAGCTCCAAGTTCAAGTCCCCGAAAAAGGCAAATACGTCACTGGTCAGGACCTGATTGGGAAAACAATAGGCACAAGCTTCGTCCATCTCGCGGCTGAGTACTTTGCGCAACTGGAGTCAGCAGCTGAACATGGCAGCAATGCGAAGCCCTCGACGGCACAACTACGAACGAAGATTGTGGAGCTCAGTGGCAGTGTTGAAGCTGCTTGCGCTCTCGGAGTTGCTGATGGAATTGTTGACCTTGTCGGTATGTCAACCCTGAGGGTCGAATCCTGCACCTTCCCCCACACTTGTTGCGACGAGGCACCTGCTTGCTCGCAATCAGCATTCTGGTTTGACTAACATGCTTCATTCCAGAGTCCGGAGAGACTATGCGCGCCGCCGGCCTGAAGGCCATTGACACGGTCGTAGAATCTACTGCAGTGCTCGTCAAATCCAGAAACCCATCCAACGTGGAGATGGTCGAATTGATCGCATCAAGAATTCGTGGAGTCATTACCGCACAACGATACGTCCTGTGTCAATACAACATCGAGAGATCACGGCTTTCCGAAGCTAGTAGAATAACTCCTGGCAAACGTGCACCAACCATCACAACTTTGGACGAAGATGGGTGGGTCGCCGTCAGCTCGATGGTAGAGAAGAAGAAGATAGCTCTCGTGATGGACGACTTGAGCAGAGTCGGCGCTTCCGACATTCTCGTTCTAGATATCCACAACACTCGATGAAGCATGTCTCGAGCGCTTTGGCGTGGGCCATGAGCAGTTCACTGTCAGTGCACTGGACAATTATGGTTTGGATAGAAATGAGCATGCCAAGTCATTATATGCTTGGCTTTCGTGAAAATATGCATAACTTGTTTCAATCGGCTGAGGCATGACGGAGATGTTGCATGTTACTCTCGGCTTGTGCTGCATGGGCTAGCCGATTTGTCTGCCCGACGCAGGCAACAGGCAACAGTATACTGACTTTCCCAACGCTATCCCTGTTTAAAGTCGATTCTCGATAAATAAATCTCGGTCAAGATACGGTTCAGAATAGAAGACGAAGGTGGACATTGGGTATATCTTAAATATATATTGCGGTCATGATCTTGTCGCGCGATTTCAGATCATCAGGTGAATTTCAAAAGTGGTTCACTGGCGCCGGCTACGTCGAGGCGATAATGATGGTCTACTGACATTAACACTGCTAATAGAATGCGTGCTTTAGCGGCACTGTCATAACTTCAACTCGCAAATTGCTTTCATCATCCGACTTCAACTTGCTAGATGCAGCTTTTAGCACAGAGTACTCATGCACACGAATCATGTTGTCAGAAGATGACTGGAATATGATCCCTTTGTAGCGTACGAGCTTTTGCCGAGGGGACGACAGTTTTTGTGCTGTAAGAAATGATGCTGAATCTAGTCGTCAATAATGGGGATGAAGAAGGTTGGCTCATGTCAGCCACATTGTTCAACACGAGCTTCACGAGCTACAACGGATCGATCTGAGATGAAGACCAAGGTTGTTGCGGGCCGGGATACTTGACAAAAATCTCTATTTTGCATTCTTCGCATCAACACTGCCCTGCCGGTCTCTTTTTAAATTCCGATATGCGTATCTGACAACCATCGCTCGGTCAAGAAAAATGATGCTCCACAACCAGAAAAATCTATTACAGCGGGCAGCTGCTGATTGTGATGGCCCCAGGCTGGGTGCCCACCGAGACGAAGCCTTGGCAAAGGTGAACCATGATGATTCGTATTCAGCAGTCTCCAGCGAAAAATCACTTAATTCATCTCTCTCTAGTTGAAACAAGATTGTGCTGGTCTTTTAACCCGTTGGTGAAAGGTACCAACAGCAAGGTCTGGTGGCTTCCGCGTCGGTCTGCGGGTCTTCGTTGACGTTGACGGCGTACGTCATTCTGGCTCTCTAGTTCATCAGCGAACAGGATCCAGCCAGCCGCCTATTACCACAATGAGATGTGCTCCGGGTGCTACGGATATGTGACGCCAGATACTGGATCGCTCGTATTACACTTTTGATGTAGGAAATCATGTTGCTTTAGAAGTTGAGTACATACATCGCAGGTTAACAGACTTTGAACACACATCAGACTTCATTAAACCCTGGAAGTCCTGTCAGAGCTCTACTTCCATGTCTCGTGCCATTACTCAGTCATGGGAAAATTTACTGAAAGCTTATTGAAATCTATGCCCCATTGACTGCCGGCATCGTCGCACCGGGGTACGACATTCTCCCACGGGTCGCCTTGATTGCTATTTCTCCTTGGCCTGAGATCAGACAAATTTTAAATATTCCTACGCAATGTCTTCGTCAGCAGCAAGTTATGGTGAAGAAAGGAGAGAAAGCTACGACAGAGCATCAAGCAAGCACTTGAATCTTCGTGAGGTATGGTCATCATCCCCTGTTCCCGGTGGATAATCTAAGAACTGCGATGGTGTCCCTCGTATGACGACCGTTGACTAAATCTACTTAATAGATCGTCATGACACCGATCAATTTCATTTCATTTTTGGTTTCCCTCTCTATGATTGATTGCCATTACACCAACATGAGGGAGCATAGGCATCGGGAAGGCCCATCTTGCTTGCCAACGTGGCTGCATCGTCTTCTATTCCGACCAAAGCGAAGCGAAACCGCTGCGAGTGACCATAATGACTACCATCAGTGGCATTATCACAGCAATCAAAAAAAGCTTCTAAAGATGGAAGCTGAGGAAGCGTTCCAAATGCGTTCCAGAGTGCTCACATAATTAGCAGTACTGTGTCTACTGGCCATTTGGGGTGCTTGGCAATTGATTTCGTGGACGTACCATAAGCTACTCCAATGAGGATTACATGGCCGGATCTCATATTTTCTCGACGCGGAATGCCGACCGCATGGGTTTACGCGGCGCCTTGTATGCAGCAAATGCAGCCATGTTCAGGGTATCACTGCCAAAATTATCTGCTAGAAGAGTTCATAGCATCGCACTCCTGCCTGGCAGCCTTGATGCAAGAGATGAATGCCTCATGCACACTGGCAGAAATGATCACGAATTCGTGGTTCAACTCATGTAGCCGAAAAACGTCGGAGCCTTGTATTATAACTATTATACCGAACGATGTACTATAATGCAGAGCTTCTCTACCGTTTGGTGAGTTCTGAGTCCGCAGAAAAGGAAAGAAATAAGAAGAAAATTTCTTCGCAGCCTGCGGATTGTGCAAACCAGCTCCCGGCCATCTCTTGAAAAGTAGCTGTTTGCCTTCTTCGCAGAGAGCCTTGGGAGATAAGACGAAACCACGGCTGCAGGAAGACGAAGAAAGTAGAGGACGTTCGATGTGATCTGAGGATTGAAAGCTTTGGGGTTAATCCTGCACCGTGGTTGGCAGAAGTTTATGCCACGAAGACAATGCTCAAATACCGGCTAAATGCATTCTCTCTTCAACGCTGCCCCAATATACTATTGGACGGGGTTCTAGGACACTCAGCCCGCTAGGAAATAGTCTTCGCTCTTCTTCCAATCCGGCCAAGCAGGATTGACGGGACATGATTTTGTTATACTTTCTTCTGTTGGTGAAGTTGCCTTCGAGGAACTGGGCTTCAATGTATCGTCCTGGAAGGATGAGGCTGACAACCAGGATCGTATCGACAGGCGCCGACTGCGCGGTCGACTATGGATGAAAGACTCGAGTTGGGGAAAGCGCGACATTTTGAAGACGGAGATGATGATTGAGTTGACAGTTTGAGGCTGTCCAGGGTGCTGCTGATAGACGGAATCTCGAGTGTGCAATCACGGAATATAGAGCACACTTGGGCCGGTTCAGTAGCGGTCCTATCGAATGTCGTATTCAGGATTGCCCGAAAAAAAAATACCAGGAGTTTCAAAGAGCTACACGCTGACAGTCTATGTCGTGAAAGAATAAGAAGATATTAACACGTCGAGATTGGCGACGTCAAGCCACGGGAAGCTCGTGACGATGGTGAAAGAATTGACGTAGCAGATAACGACCAGCGTAGATGCTCGTGCAACAGAAGCGGAATATATAGTAACAGATCTCGTATAATTATTCGTTAGGCAATGTGTTACAGCAGCATCTGGCTTGCCACCTCGTTTGGAGACCTCTCTTTGGCTCGCAAAGCGTGAGAGGAATTTATTTAAGATATGATATCGATATTCACGCAGGCGAAGGGAGTTGGGAATGGGTGGAATTTAATAGACTACCCCTGGCCAAGGTAAAATCACGCGTAAGCCATATCCAAGATGCACGCCGTACCAGAATCCTAAAAAGCTCATACAATTTTATTTGAAGTATTCACAAGTAGCCCGACTCCTTCTGCCTCAACAGGGGCTTCACATACAGGATTATGGAGAAGCGATGCAGCCACCCCCAGTACTTCTTGTCCACATGAATCCTAGCTTAAGCATCTGTGGTTGCTCATAGGACCGTTATTCTATCCCTGTACGTGAGATTCAATTCTAAAACACGCCGACAGATAGTTGAGAAGGGGCGGGGGTCGCTTGTCAATAGCACTGCACCTTGTCCCTGATTTGTTTCAGGGTGCATTGCATTTCTGACACTGTGAACGTCTCCACCCATCTGATTCCCACAACTGAAACCAGAGCACCCCACGGTCTACGTGAAGTTGTTTGAAGCTCTGACTGACTCCCTTGTGTGGATCGCAACACTCGCTGGCCGACTCAGTACATAGGTTCGATCTGAGGCAACAAAGTCCAGCTTTCATGCTTTGCCCCAGTAAGACGAATGTCTACGGCGTTGAGGAAAGAATAGGAAGTGAGACCTGGATGAATTATGTGCATTTCACAATGACACTAGACTCGGAGTTTTCGCATCATATATTCATTCACGTATATTAGTCGCTATGAAAGAGCATGTGGAAATGATTGACACCTCAGCTGCAATAGAATCCTTCGAATTTGCGCAAAAACAGCACCACACAAGACTCTTTGAGGCTATCCAAGATCCCCAAACCGGTAGGATCCCCTGTCAGGTCTCCGTAATGTTGCACTTCGTCGGATACTTTTCATCCAAACGGAGTCATCAAGCATATCCCGAGCTTCGATCGGACTCACAGCGCTTTCACGTCCAGGCGACTCGGACGCAAATTGAGATTGGCATTCAGGTTCGTACAGTTCAAAACTGAAACCAGACGTGCTTCCTTGACGCGAGGCTTTCACCTCTGACGATTGGGGATAGCTGAGAGGATGCTGATACGCAGTGTCATGAAGACTCAGATCTGTTGAATGGGATGTAGTTTGTCGGCTGGCGCTTTCTCCTGCGCTCAAATGCGTCCATCGAGGCTGCTCGCCAACGTTTTGGTGGCTCATATCTTTCGCGCCATCACCGGATTCATCATCTACCAGGATATGAGGTATTGTGAGTTGCGGTACAATTGACATTCGGGAGGCCCGCTTCTTCTCCATATGTTTTTTGAACTTCCTCGACCAGTAACTAGAAAGGCAAAAGAGAAACAATTTCACATTTAGCCATTGCCCTCTCTTTTGAGACGTGGACCTGGAAATTTACTCACAGCGTATCAAAAAATCCTTGAACGACTTTGCGTCGGATCTCTTCGTCAACACGTTGTAATCGAGCTCTTCGTGGTAGAAATTCTTCTAGTCTAAATACGTTTAGTGATTTCGTCCCTATGAAGACGGAAGGATGACTCACTTTAAACTCTTGTTATCATTGATGATGTTATAATGAGCAAGAATCAGCAGCACATCTGTGAATGCTATGCCTTTATCTGGGTCGGCTGACACCAGCACTTCCCCGAAAAATATCTTGAATCGGCGACGTCTCTCACGTATTCTTCCCACGTCGAGCTGGGATAGACGTCTGTTCAATTTATCCAAGTCGATATCGCTGTGCATGTTCGATGTGGCAATAGACATATGTTGAGCTGTCGTTGAGCTGTCGCGTACATCTTCGAGAATTTGAGAGATGGAGTCTTCTGGTTGGTAGATGCGCATTTGGAAGACGCCAGAAAGCTCCCCTAGCAGTCGTGGAAATTGATCCTTGGATATAAACCCCGTGCCGGCGGGGTCCACGCTTCGCCAAGCCTCTTTAAACCGGCGAATTTCGTCTCGGTCAACAATAGACATGCCGCTCGACCGCTGGTAGACGTAGCTGAAGCTTTCGTAGATCAAAGAGACGAAGAGATTGACGAAGATGTACATGCTTATGATGTTCCACGCAACAAAGAGGAAGCGTGCCCAGGCTTTGCTGCCACAATCACTGTCAACAAACCTACTCTCATCCACACAGAAGGGTGGTTGGATCTCGGCATAATCTTCCATTATTTGATTCCATCCTTCACCAAGACTCATCCTGAATAGCAATATCAGTGCCTTTGGTACACTGCGAAAGTTGATATCGGCAGTCTCATTGTCTCCAAAACGCGTCAAGCTAAATGCCTGTGTCAGTGCGATGGCGAAGACGAGAAAGCAGACGAGCCAGGTGGCCAGTAAATTGCCAATGATCGTCAAACTGGCTGCAGCAGTTTTGAATAGTTGATCCAACGCATCGTTTCGTGGTATTAACAGCAGAACGATAGCCACAAGGAAGAACTTGTGCAGTTGGACCGACGCATCCGCTCTAGCGTTTGCTATCATCAACGCCATGGTGGCTATAAACGCACCAGACACAGAGACGAGGGAATAAAGGTCCCAAGAGCTTTTGCGGAAACGTGTCCATCCTAACCCGATAATGCGAATCGCAATATTACTCAAGTAAATCAGAGTGAATAGCAAGAATAAAACTTCTCGAGTCTTGGTCCACCAGAATGGCTCAGAACTGAATTCTACCATGAGAAGCAGCAGATGCAACACAAGCACGATAGTGATAGCTTGATACCACTTGCCTCGCTTCTCAATCGCCCTCTTGTGGCACCATTTCTTCCAGCTTTTCTCGCTTTCGTTGTAAGAACTTTTTGGCGGTGAGATCTGACGAAGCAATTTGCGAAGTTCGAGCCAAGATCGTTGCTCCGCTGTAAGAAATGCCACTCCCGTCTGTTCAGTATAGTTTCTCATGAAAACTGAGATGAATAGAGTTAAAACAAAAACAGTCGCCATAAGGTTGAAGACAACGAAAAACAGGGCATTGCCTGGAGCAAATAAGTCCTGTGGTTGCAAACCGCGCCCCACAATGGCTTGGGCCGCGAAAGACACATCGGTCCAGCCCTCCTGACTGACAATCTGAAACAGGGTGAAGAGTGATGATCCAAATTCGTCGAAGTTGAAATATGGATTAGATGCGACCCTGGGAGCAAGCATGGGCCAGTTGCTGCTGTATGGTGAGCTGCTAAACTCTCCGAAGCATGCGTTGAGTGTTTCTATATTGCTAGAATCGTTACAAGTTACCATCAACCCATTGAACAGGTTCAGTCCGTAGATCGCAAAAGGAATCAGCAGCGACAACGATATAAGTGCAGCCTGCCGATGGATAGACAGTTAGCTCTCCAACTTTCCCTCTCAAGGATATGCGGCCATGCACAGAACAAACTCACCCCTGTAAGCTTCCACCAGCCGAC
Source organism: Periglandula ipomoeae IasaF13 (assembly GCA_000222875.2). NCBI lineage: Eukaryota > Fungi > Ascomycota > Sordariomycetes > Hypocreales > Clavicipitaceae > Periglandula > Periglandula ipomoeae. The sequence continues at coordinate 98,115 of AFRD01000065.1, forward strand.
GATGATCAATGAGTGGAATGTGTCCCTAGCGCTATCGCTGACATTGAGTAAACGAAGAGCTCGCAATGCCTTGAAGGCGCCAACCGCTCGAGAAATAGCACTGTCATTGATCAGGAGCGTAATCACGTTGATCCACAGGGTCACCAACACAATGCCGTCAATAAATCCCCAGGAACTGCGCATATATGCATTCGGTGTCCAAAACAGTCCGTCCGCGATACTTTTGATGATTGCTTCGATTGTAAAGATTGATGTGAACGCCAGATCCGTCCAAACATACCAGTTCCAAGTGTTTGAGGGGTGTTGCTCCCTGTACTCTTTTTGATAGAGTGGTGTGGTGACACATGCTAAAATAACCATAGCTACCACGACAGCGTATACGAAAGCTGAAAATGAGTACCAGACTATCTTATTCGGTTCCACACCATCAAACCGCTCTGGACCCCTGGCTGGGCCAACGATTCGCTGACACAAACGACGTATGGGGTGTTTTGGTTTGAAAAGATAGAGCGAATCGTTATATCGCGGATGCCGCGCGAGATACTCCCGTTGAGCTTTTCGCCTTGCTGATGTCGCAGACACAGCTTGCCTGGCCATTTGACGTGGGTCTAGAGTATCATTTGGGCCGTCGAATCGAATGTTGGAATAAAATGGGTTCGGGTCCTTATTTGTTATTTTGTTCATCAATCGCTTCCAAGACTTGGCGATCATACCCGGCTTGACATCGTGACCGAACAAAGCAGTTGCACTTCTGTGCGGTATGGCGCCGCCATTGTCATCGAGGCGTTCTGCAGGGTCATCGTCGAGGAAATCCCGCACCACAGCATCTTTGAGGAGCATTTCCATCATTGCAGGTCCGTAATCCAACGGGTCTCGACGTCGGCGAGATCTTCCAAGACTAAAAATCGTCGACAAAGACAAATTGCTAGGGTTGTGCCCCAATTCTTTTCTGCAAAGAAAAGCCTTCACTTGTTCCAGTCTTTTCTCGTCTTCAGAGACGTCGAAATTCTCTTGGATGACAGCAATAAACATATTGATAAGGATGAAAAAGGAGAGGATGAACCAGCCGATAAGGAAGATCGCCCCGATCCATGCGGTGTGAAATTCCTTTGAGTGGGAAGTAACCGAGTACAAGATTTCAGTCCAGTTTTCACTGGAAAGAATCTGATACATGCCAAGAAATGAGTTATAGATGGTGAAAAACGAAATTCTGACCAATTCGCCTCCCTCGTTCATGGGGATCTGGCCACGGAACAGTTGAGATGCAAAGATTGCAACTATAAAGGTCATAAGAAACACAAAAAGCATCAAGTTTGCGATACCTGCTGCGTTTCCGAGCACGAGTAAAATGAGCTTGCGGGTCACTGGGACTGCAAGCACAATTCTGTAGACTCGAAGAATTTGAAATACGGTGAGCCATTGGTATGCGCGACTCCCTTGAATCGGCGGGATTAAGATGACAGTTGTCACGATGGCTAGAGTAATGTCGAACAGATTGCGCCAGCTGCGGTGGAATCGGCGCCAATCTGCGGCCAATCTAATGGTAATATCTATGTCGAGAAGAACTGTGGTGATGATTTCGGCCACCATGATGAATTTTGCTCGAGAGGCAGACATTCTGGAGCTCTTTAGTGACTGGCAAAGCAGCCCGAATGTTATGATAAGGACCCAGAAAGCTGAACTCCTGTCGTAAAAGCGTCGCAATTTTGAGTTTCTCCGGAGATGGTCGTCCTGACGAGGTTGGACGAACGGTTCGGTTTCTGCCGTGAAGGCACTAGACTTGCTCTCTTCTCGAATCACCTGAAAGGATGAGGTGATAACAGCAATCAGAAGATTTGTCAACCACAACAACATAATCATTATGCCGGCTCCAAAAAACAAAGCAGCTTGTAGATAGTCTGACGCCATCGTATAGTACATCAGGTCAGAAAACGTATTGGCACTCATAATAACGAATACCAGCTCTAGGGAGTTGACAATATTGTCAAAGTTGACTGTGCCGTTGAACGGATTTTTTTGTTGGAGGCAAATAGAGCCACGAGGACAGATGTAACCTTTCCCATCACCAGCTCCGTTGATCAGGCCGTCTAACGAATCGCTGGTAGCGAGTTTTACCCAGGGGAGAGTTCTCCCTGTCTGATTATCCAAATATCCTCCACAAAATTGCATTTCATTTGCATAAATTGCGGAAAAGTTCCTAGGGTCCAGTGGGTCAAGCCAGACACATTGGCGGCTTAAGCTGGATTTGAAGCTTTGTATACCAATGATTGCGAAGAGGAGCCAAAAAAAGCCAACCAGAAAAGCGATTCGGACTAGTAACGGAGCTGCCTTCTTCAGACTTCTCAGAATAATCTATAGCATAAAAGACAATCAGCGAATCATGCACCGTGGAGAAGGTGGATATCAAATTCAGCTTACGGCAGTGCCATGTGTCAACGCTAGAAGCCTCAAGATTCGCAGACAACTCAACATCTTGAAGACGTAGATGCGGTGCTGGCTTTCAACACCAGTCACGCCTAAAAAAAGAGATATCCAGAATGAGACAACAGCTACGAAGTCGAGTCGATTGAAGGAATGTCGCAGAAAGGCGCGGCGAGCCAGCTGATACCGCTGCTGTTCTTCTACCGTCGCAGGCAGCGACTGCTGTCCTTGCATCAGTGTCGTAAAGGACCGCGAAAAAGCCGATTGCTGTGGTTCCAGTTGCCGCTGGTCCTTGATCGACTTCTGTCGTTGGGGTCTAAACGCTATCCTGTACTGTTCTGCGATTGCAGCTCGTACTCCCTTCTTCCGATCTATAGTGCTATACTCGGCTGCGTTTAAGAAGAAACCGGAAACAACTACACGAGCCAGAAGTTCCAGAGTGAAAACTGTGAACAGCCCTAGCATGATCCAATCTATGGTCTGCTTTCCCCACCGTTCCGGGCGCTGATTACCCTTGAGAAAAACATTAGGCGCCGACTCTACAGCAAGTAGAATTGCTTGTAGAACAATGAGAACCAAAATAAGAGGCTCTGTATATGGATTGACCAGGAGATCACACAGCCATAGCCTCAGGCGGCTTTCGGAAGAGAAAAGCCCCAATGAGTGGCCTTTTAACAGATTGGGTTTGGTGACTTGAGATGGTGCATCTATGAACTGGCTCGTAGCTTGACCTTTTTCTGGCGTCAATTGCGCTGTTTGCGAATGGTAGGATGTGTCGACGAGCATAGATTCGGTGGTGCCGCGGCCTTTGCTATAACGAATGTCTCCCGGAGAGCGAGAACGATGTCTTGAAGACTGACGATCGACCACCTCACTTTCACCACTGATATTTACTACTCTCTGTGACATGGCCCGTACTATTGAACCAGCGCGTAGCAACGCGCCAGAAGTCGACGAGGCACGAGAGACTCGATACTCAGAGGGATTCAAGGATCCTCCATATACAGATTGCCTCCCACGGGACGCTTCGTAAGGTGCCTCGAGATGACGTCCGGAACTACCAGAGATCGGAGCTTTGGCTGCACCACCTCCCATATCCGAGACGGTCTGGAAGCTATCTCGATTTTTATCATCTTCGCCAGCGGATAAGGAACCTGAAAAGGGTTGGGCACCGGCTGTGAGCGGTATTCTATCCGAGTCGTCGAAATCCGCTTGAGGAGCTTCATCAACATATCCTAAACCGTCATAGAGTCTGTTGGGATGCTGGGCGTGCTCGAGCTCTTCGGAGGCTGGAGATTGAAAGTCGGGCGGTAACGCAGCTTGCAGGACCGTGGGATCTATCGGCTGGTCTTCACCAGAGGTGTCATCTGATGCGGAAGGTGGAATGTACCAGTAGTTTGACATGGCTTGGCCATCTCCAGCGCTCGAATAACCCGAGGCTCGCTGTTGTTGAAACTCCGACCCAGCATATGGGTTAGATCTCTGCTGGGCGCCGGCCGGATCGTGTTCCAATGGGGAGAGAAGATGTTGCAGAGCGATGGACTGTCGTCGTCGCGACTGCTCGCCATTATCTGGCCTGTTAGACGCCATGGATCGGTGCCGCTGACTGGCCAGTAACGATTATGTGGTGAAGTATCTGGCCAGCATCACGATATCAGTAGTCGTCTTGTGGCGACAGAGACATGGTTCGGCGCCGTCGATGTGAGAGAGCGTTGGCAACCTCAAAGCGAATGAATATGTAATCGAGTTCAATCTTTTTCACCGTATGGCGTTCACAAAGGCCATGTATTACGGGGCGACGTACGATATCGAGGTGAGAGTTTGAAATTTGTAGCTACCTCAACGCTGACATCTGAGGCTTAGCTTCCCTATACCCATGGAGAGCACACGGAACGACCAGGGGTTGGGGTGTCACAGGCTGGCGCACTGTGCCTGGATCGGAGCCTGCTCCATCCCTCGCACTAGTAAAAGAAGGGGCTCCAGGTGCAGGCAAGCCATGCTATTTTCAACGGGACATGTCTGGTATCTATTCCGGGTATTGCTGTCATCAATCGCCATTCCAATAATACTTCGTACCTGCTACTGCTTGGCACAACATTTACATGATTATTGAAGTATCAGACCCGCAGCTGTTCTTAACGCATCTCTCGTGCGATAAACCAACAACTGTTCTTATTTTAGCTCATTCATTGCCATGGCCTTAGACTTCGCGCAAAAGTCGGAGGCAGTATGTAGCATGGTAGCCTAGGGTCTGGATGCTTGATATTGACGCGTGCCACCCTAACTCCTTGAATACATAGCGATTATTCCGGATATGACAGACGTACAGTTCTCAGTGCAAAGTTGCCACCATGAAGTGATGAAAGCCCCAGGCTCTCATACATACACGAGTGCCCGAGCGGGTGTGGTAGGTCCTGAGCAGCCAGCGAGTCCGCAAGCGGGTTGCTGTTGAACACCTCATACGGAGAACTGCGCTATACCTGCATTATGTACCTAGGTACCTAGCACCATGGGATATAACACGTAGAAGATTTGCTCCACATAAGCTGGAACTTCATGCACACCCAGTAGTCAGCGGTCGGGTTCCTAATAATACCCCTAGTACTCCGTACCTACCTACTGGGTAGGTATCTACCTTTTTTTCATGTGGCGCGTCCTCTGCCAACCATCCTTGTTCGCGTTTCCCTCAGCATTTGGCGGCAATGTGCCAACCAGACATTGCTGAACAAATTGACCTTCCAACCAGCTTCTTTGGCACTGGTTGAGATGCCCTCCCGCAGAAACATGGATCAACCTCCGGACGAAAACAAGGAAGATGGCACTTCATCACTACTGTTTCGTATTCGCAATATGTGGCAGTTTGCTAATTTGTGCCAGTGGATTTACATCTTTGGCAAAGCCGCCAAGATTGACGATTCAATAGACATTGAGGTAATCCCATTACTGGGCAGCGCTTGCATGCGCCTCCATGTTCATACTCTAACTTTCTCGATTGTAAAGGAGCTCGAAATGGAATGTTTAAAACCGCAATCGCAGCTCCTTAACGACATAGCTCTCGCCTTGTTCAAGCTTGTATCATCGCATCGGGGACTAACGTAAGATCTCCCAGCGCTGTTGAAGCGGTGTTCGCTTCTATTTGCTTTCTCAGCTAAAACTGTATAAGGCCCGACATACTCGATGACCAGCTCCGAAAACAATATCTTGCCAAGGCCCCTGAACAGAACCCACTCGGAGACGAGAATAACCCTCTTGCCTTCACCGCTCTGAACGTGTTCGAAAAGGTGTAGAATCGATGGATCCAACTGGCCCATCTATGGCGCTTTGGGGCTAATCGGAGTATAACGCACAGATTCAAGTTCTTCAGACATTGACGCAGTGGATCATGAGCTATCCCGAACGAATACGAGACAAAATGATCGAACAAAAGGACACGGAGCAAACGGACTGGGTAATTGATTTCTCTTCATCCTTTTCTGATCGTCTTTCTAATGGCCGAATAGCGGATTGAACCGTATGGCTGGGATAACCAAGATCGCGTCTACTACGTATTGGACGACAACAGACTATATCGTTTCACGGAGCCTACGACCGTACTGCCACGTCCCAAGACTAAAACGTCGAAAACACGTCACCATGGAAGCCGCCGAGTCAGCCGGCGCCATCACAGTGCCTCGCCTACCGTAGCTGGTGAAGCCTTGGCTGACGATTCGCCTGCTTCTTTCGTGGAAGTTGACAATGGTCTAGGCGGCGGCAAATGGGAGTGCTTAGCCGTAACTGTACAAGAATTGAACAAATTCATTGAGACCTTATTCAGGACTCGTGATGAGAACCAAAAAATTCTGAGAAAAAGACTGGAGAAATACTTGTTGCCTATTCTTGAGAAGCAGGAGGAATCCATGAAACGCAAACAGATTCAACGTGAACGCGAGCTACTCGACCTTTCCAAGCTAGCGAACGCAAAGAGATCGAGCCGAATAGCGGACAAGGCAGAGAAACAAAGGCAAGATGAGGAGGAAAGGGAACAACGCCGTCAGAAGCTGGAGGCTGAGCAAGCTGAAAGGCGTGCAAGGCTTACAGAGATGAAAGCCGAGCAAGAGCGCGAGTTTCGGGCCTTTTCTCGGCAGCGGCGATTGAAAGAGAGGGAAGCTCGACGAAGGCAACACGAAGAAGAGCTGGCACATTTATCTGAAGGCAGCAAAGGTCCATTCGACACGGCGCGCATTTCGGAGCGAAGAATCCAAGCTGAAATCGAAAGACGAAGACAAGCACTCAAAGACATTGAACAGGAAGAAGATGACTGGGTCTTTGATTGTACATGTGGGCTTTATGGTCAAATAGATGACGGCACTCACAGTGTCGCTTGTGAAAGGTGCAACATTTGGCAACACAGCAAGTGTGTGGGCGTCAGTGAGAAAGAGGCTGAGCAACCCGAGTTTCATTTCATATGCCAAACTTGCCGACGTCGAGAGGAAGAACAAAGCAAGACACCCAAAACAATCATAAAACTCAAGGTTAGGTCTTCCGATGCCACGATCAGCACTTCGCACAAGAAAGAATTACTCCCGTCGCCAGGCGCAAAGGGGGCACTGTCAGTGGGAGGCAGTTCCACAGAAAACCAAACTCCCTTGTCTCAGAACAATGAACCTCAACACATCGGTGACAGCCGGTGTTCTATCACTGCAACGCACATTGTCGACGTCCGAACTCCCGCATGTCACGACTCGGCAGTCTCTTCACAAGAGCCGCACACAAACCACAGCCACCCAGCGATCATAGAACACCAGGGAGCTGCTGCCAATGATGTCTCTGAGATGCACGGTCTTGTGACTGAATCGATGGACCGAACTTCTGCTGGCCCCGTTTCACCAAGCCAACCGGACCCTGAATCTGATCGTTCTCAACTCGGCGCCGTGGCTCAATCTCATGGCATCCACTAAACACCTGACCAACACGAAACGGGATATATATGCAAAACAGGAATTCTTGATTCACACCTAAAGACGCGCGATATGGCTTTGCTTTTAACAAATCTTCCTGTCACCTCCTAAGCTCCGGCTTGCACACAAGGATTCTCGGCAGCGGTTATCACAATGTTCAAAGACAAGACGTCTTGCACCCTGTTAGTCAAAGGGACTCTTCATTTCGAGACCTGTGCGGATCACGTTCTGTTAAGCTCATCATATCGGTGATTCCGACGCTCAACACCGACACGAAACTCAGTGGTGGGCTTTGTTGAAGTAGAAAGGAACTTTACGATTCGGTTGAGCATAGCATGACTTTTTCACGTCTGGAAACTGCTCGGCGTCCAACTGCCACATATCTTCTGCCGAAGCCGCCGCTTCCCAGTATTACAGGCGAAGAGAAAGATTGTTTTCCAGAAGAAACTAGGTTCTGTACGACCAGAGGCCAATGACATTTAGCTAATAGAGAAGGCGCCGTGATCAACCTCAACTCGGATTGTACAAGCTTGTGCGCTCCAGTGACGCCGCGTCATGCACAATTTTAGCATTCGATATGCACAAGCACAACAGCAGAATTGGCCTATTTCGATGGCCCGGGTAATGGCAATGAATCGTCTGGATCTAGAGTCATACAGATCCTGCTCTGCATGATCAAAGGCGATTGACGGATCTGAGGGATGATAGGGCCAAGCGTTTCATGTGCTTTGCTCAGCATGCGATCGAGGGACTGTAGCATTGGAGTTTGTTGGTGTTTGAAGTCCCAATTGCACGTTTTGGTGTAAGATACAAGACGCTTTGACATTTTCCAGGTCTAACGGCTCGCTCAAAACCAGGGGTGGCTGGAGAGGAGCAGCTATTGGCACTCAACA